>JACEFZ010020303.1:0-47500 GCA_014155875.1 Cepaea nemoralis
CACCACCCACCCACACATCCCCCATTCACTCAAACTCCCCACCCAACCACACACATAACCCCACACACATACATTCCCCTACCCATCCACCACATCCCCACACCTACACATCTCCCCACCCACACACACCTCTCACCCACCACACATCCAATCCACCACACCCCAAGCACGCATACATTCAATAACCCACACATCCCCCACCTACACACATCTCCCCATCCACTCACATATCCTCTACCCGTCCCATTACCCACAAACAATCACTCACCCACATATCCTCCTCCACCCAACACACCTCCACCCACCCAGCCAAACATACATTTCTCAGCCACACACACATCTCCCCGTCAACTCACATATTCCGCACCTACCCACACACAAATTCCGCACCCACCCACATAATCTCCCATCTCCCCCAGCCCACTCACAGATCCCGAGCCCACACCTACAAACATCCCCCACCATCTCCTAACCTGCACACACTCACCCACCCACATATCCTCTACCCACCCACACATCCTCTACCCACCCATCCCCCAACCAAACATCCCTTAACCACACACCCTTACTCATATACAATCACCCACCCACACATCCTCTACCCAACCACACATCCTCCATCCACCCATCCCCCAGCCACACATCCCTTAACCACACACCCCTACCCATATACACACACATCCCCACTCACGCACAATCTCCCCACCCATACACTCATCCCTCCCACACATCCCCACCCACCAACACATCCCCCATTCACAAACACACACCTCCCATCCACGCACACACAACACACACACACATCCCAAACTCATACACTCATCCCCAGACACACGTACTTATCCCACAACCACTAACACCCACACATCCCTTACCCACTCATTAACACATACATCTCCTATCTACCCACCCACACTCACACACCCCAACCACCCATCTAAGCACACATCCCCACCCTCACACACATCCTTCACCCACCCGAAAACCCAACCACACCTTCACCCACCCACACACACATCATTTATCCACAACCAGCTCCCCTTCCACACAACACCATACCCACACACATCCCAAAGACACATCCTTCACCCACACACACATCTCCCCACACATCTCCTACCCATCCACACATCCCCCAACTACAATCACCCTCACTACCCACACATACATCCTCCATCAAGCCACACACCCCCACCCAGCCAGACAAATCCCCCACCCACACACACATCTCCAAATCCATCACCCACACCCATCATGCACCCCTCCCCAACCCACATGCATCCCTCACACATATCTCACCCACACACACTCCCCACCCATCCACGTAAACATCCCACACCCATACACATCCCTCACCCACACCCCCAAACCCACAACCATCCCCACCTGCACACATCTCCCACCCACCACATATCCCCACACCCACATCTCCCCACCCATACATATACCCCCACCCATCCCATAACCCATCATCAATCATCCACCAACATATCCTCCTCCACCCACTCACCCACAACCACCTAGCCAAACACACATCCCCACCCACACACACATCTCCCCGCCAACACATACATCCCGCACGTACCTACACACAAATCCCCCACCCACCCACACAATCCCACCCCGCCCACCCATACACACATCCCCCCATCCCCCAACCTACTATTATGATCAAACTTCCACACTTTACACACACATACAGTGAAGATTGTCGTGAGCATTGTCGCAAAATTGTAAAGAAACTGGAGAAAAATTGTACATATACATTTTGTAACTTAAAAATTAGTGATGCAATTCAACTCTCTCTCTCTCTCTCTCTCTCTCTCTCTCTCTCTCTCTCTCTCTCTCTCTCTCTCTCTCTCTCCCTCTCTCTCATACTCTCTAATTCTCTCACCCACTCTACAGTGATGTACATGTGTTCATGTTATAAATTATAACATCAGTTGGCATTCAAAATGGTAATATGAATATGAGAATACACAACATATATGGAATAGCATGTTACATGATATGCGTGCGCTTAAATCTCTCTCTCTCTCTCTCTCTCTCTCTCTCTCTCTCTCTCTCTCTCTCTCTCTCTCTCTCTCTCTTACTCTGTCTTTCTCGCTCTCTTCTCACTAACACACACCCATAGACACTCACAAACAATGGCCACACACATACACACATTAACAATACCATTCTTCCACTGTCTTCTCTCGTTCGCTCACTCCCCTCTCTCTATCTCTCTCTCTCTCTCTCTCTCTCTCTCTCTCTCTCTCTCTCTCTCTCTCTCTCTCTCTCTCACTCGCAATCACTATTTCACCCATTAAGTCACTCTCTCCATCTTTCATTTACTCAATATCACACTCTCTTTCACTCTAACTCACACACAGACAGACACACACCCTCTCGCTATCAAATACACACTCCCTCGCGTGCGCAAGAAAGCATATACACATACACACACGAGCATACACACAATATACACACGCAAATACACACATATCCCCACGCACACGTACACACCCATATACACATACTTACACACACACACAAATACACACTCCCTCGCATACACTGCATGCATGCACACATATACACAATCATGCACTCACATACACGAACATAACGACAAAACATGGTTGACAGACGGTCCTTAAAGAGTGGGAAAAGGTCAGCACAGGAATTGGTACATTATTTTGGAGTTTGCAAGATGTAGAGAAGTAAGATCGACCAGGTCACGTGACAAAATACTTGATGATGATGATGACGATAATAGTTGTAACGGATGTGTTTTTATGGTGCTGAATGTTTCGTCGAATTTCTTCTTCAGTTACTCACATTATTTTCTAAACAAAAAATAAATAAATACATTTCCCGGAGCAGGAACACGCCATGGGATTGTGATGAGATAGGGCATTACATTTTATAGGCCTGTATGCACGGAAAGATAGATGACCGGGCTTTCGCCCTGTTGGCGGGAGGCGAAGGTAGGTGCCGAACTCTCGTCCTTTCACGTTCATGACATAATCAACGTGACTCCTATCAAATTCTCTGACGCACCAGTTTCTTGTATATCACTGTATTTATAACAGGGCAGTTACTCACTGAGTGTTACATCGGTAACTGTGTTACAAGGGAGTGTTACATCGGTAACTGTGTTACAAGGGAGTGTTACAAGGGAGTGTTACATCGGTAACTGTGTTACAAGGCAGTGTTACATCGGTAACTGTGTTACAAGGCAGTGTTACAAGGGAGTGTTACATCGGTAACTGTGTTACAAGGGAGTGTTACAAGGGAGTCTCTGTGGCGAAGTGCTCAAGCCGTTTGATTCGTGCTCCGAAGGTCGTGGGTTCGATTCCGGGCCGCGTCCTTCGGTTTACGAGTTAAATGTTTCGGAGACTCCTGTGGGCCGTCGCTAAAAGCTACGGAGTTCGTTCTTTATGCGACGCTTTTCGTGCTGCGGAAAGAGACCGAGCCATTTGGGATAAAACCCGGTGCAATGAAGTCGACCCTGTCGACTTTTAAGCGACTTTTTTAAGTGTTACATGGAACCTGTGCTTTTGTTTGTATGTGAAACTGGACACTAAGCAGACACGCTGAAAGACATCTAATGGCAGTGGAAATATTGTTTTGTAGGGAAATGCAAAGAACACCGTGGTAAAACCGAAAAATCAATGAGCAAGTTCTACAAATAAATATATGGAAACCGTAAACGGATTATAGAAATTAGACGTAGACGCACGATTTTCGGGCATTTTATGAGAAGACATAAAAAGGAAAACCTAGGAACAACTGACAAGATTGAGGGGTAAAGAAAAAGGGAACTCAGAGAAGTAAATATCTGGATGGCTTAGCCACACGGAATACTTAAGACAGTACAACGGAGCTGACCTATGACTTCTGGTAATCGTGTCGGGTGGCGAAACATGACCGCTTGCGCTTTTCGGCATGGCATTTGATGATGAATGACTCAGTTTTGAGCGTCGGTGTAACGTTTAGGATGTTTCACCGACAATGGCATAAGTTCGTTCGGATAATTGATCAGTATCAACTCTCGTCGTTCGCTACTGGAGGTAAAGACTGACCACCTATTCCTGTGTGTGTGCCGTCCGGCTTACAAACATATGATGGTCCTAACACTGCACATAGCCACAGGCTGGTCCTGCAGTTCACTTACACCTCACTTACATATACAGCTGCTCCGTGGCGAAGAGGTTCAGGACGCAGTTCGTAATCCCGCATACCGCGTTTGAAACACAGCTGCGGGCGATTTGGCAACAGACCGCCTTACGTTGGTGGTTATGAAATGGTATGGGTACCGGTTGTTCAGAAAGCAATGGCAAACTATTGAACGTTAACTTGCCCAGGAATCACAAACGAAACATGCTGGGGTTAACTGCTACACTCTGCAAAGGATATGCAACTAACTTTAACTGAAATAAACACCGCTAGACTTGTTCCCGTCCACCTAATGTATTTATTACCGTATTCTGTCATATTCTGTACACGTCACCTTTCCTCTAGCATCCTCTCCAGTGAGGTCAACACGAGTCAGCAGCGCCTCGAACGCGTCATATGTTCTATCTTGATTAAGAACGGCCTGTTTCACTCGAGGGCGCAGTGCCGACAAGGAAGCTCCCTTCAAAAGAAGTATTAAATCGAGTCTGAAGGCACTTGTAGCTGAGTGTCAGAATGCATACAGGCGAGCGAGGATGGGGTTATGACATCATTGGTGTTTGTCCCATCAGAAACCTGTCTGGACTCGTGACGCCGCTGTAACACAGACAGGCTGAGGTCGTGTTTTGTGTGGTAATTTTGTCAAATGTAAGAGACAGTCTCATACAACTCTGTGGAGAAAGTGTTACTGGTGCAATTCGTAATCTCGCATACCGCGTTCGAAACACAGCTGCGGACGATTTGGCAGCAGAACACCTTGTGTTTGTTTTTATACAATGGTTTGAGTGCCGGTCGTTCAGAAAGCAATGGTAAAATTGCTGAACGCAATCTGGCCAAGAAATCACAAACAGCTAAAATATTATGGGGCTGACTGCGACGCCCTGTAAAGGATGACACAGAAGTGAATTTGTTTGGCCACACAGCCGTGGTAAGAAATGGTACTGATATAACTTATCACATATAGTTGTATGCCACCTGGACAGTTGATTAACTATTTACGGACATCAGGCTTCCATATGTACGTTGTAAAATGTTTATCTTGCTTTGAGTGTTTCTGTAGTGTTATTTCTTTATGTGCGGTTATAAATGTTGCATGTCTTTGAGTGTTCCTATAGTGTTATTTCTTTACGTACCGTTAAACATATTACGAGGGCGAGTAAATAAGTAAGTCACAGTTCTGTGGGATGGCAGCTAAATGTAGTTGGTGTATTCTACGGGTGTCATTAAATGACAGCAGCATCGAACTTTATATTCCCGTTCGTCAGGTGGCGCTAGGTGTCTCATGCGTATGCGCAGCTCATAAACAAAGTGGTGACTGTACTAACGGGGTGTACTACCAAAGAGCAACGTGCTCTTGTGCGTTTTTTTTCCTTGTGAGCAAAAGGACTGCCTGCTAAGGACATTCATCAGGAAATTCGTCCTGTTTGTGCTGACAAATGATTGTCCCATAAAGCGGTGCATCGCTGAGTAGAAAAATTTTCTCAAGGACGCTCTAAAATTGTTGATGAAATCCGATCTGGTCGTCCTGTTGAGATTGTAACAGAAGCATCCGTGCAGCGGGTGAAGGAGATGATTAGAGGTGACAGGCGAGTAACGATAGACTCTGTAGCATCTGCAATAGGGTCCTCACATGGTTCAGCATATAGCCGATCGATTGAAATTTAAGAACGTGTGCTCAACATGGGTACCCAGACAATTTAAGGAGGAACACAAAATGAACCGATTTGGCCTGTCCTTACATAATCTCTGTCGATACGAAGATGAAGAAGAAGGCATGTTAACAGGATTATTAATGGGGACGAATCATGGGTGCATCCCTACCAGCCCGAATCAAAGCGTACTTTAATTCAATGGATACATCCTTCTTCGCCTTATGCCCAAAAATTCAAGGTTACGCCATCAGCAGGGAAGGTTATGCTGACAGTGTTCTGGGATTGTCAAGGAATGCTTTTAATCAATGTCAAGAAGAAAGGTGACAATGTGAATTCTGAATCGTGCCCTTACTTACTTCTTTTCGTACATGTCCTTTGAGTGTTCATGTAATGTTATTTTTGTATGTACAGTTGCACATATTACGTGTCCTTTGAGTGCTACTGTAGTGTTATTTTTTATGTACAGTTAAACTTGTTACAATTTATGTAAATGTAAAATGTAAATGTAAATTTAAACAATGATAGTAAATATCTTAGAATAATTATGAACATGTATTGGCAACAAAGAGCAGCTATAAGAACGGACAACCAGTTAGGAACTTTTAAACACATTAAAAAAGGTGTTAGACATTGGGCACTACCACCAGAGTTTATACAGCCAAATTATAACGAGGCTCATACAAGACATACCAGGAATGCCTGTTAGCATACTAATGTAAACAACGTGTGTTAGGTTGATGACATGGTTTCAGTTGCTGAAAATGGAAAACAGTTATAAGAAATGAAAGATATAATTGCAACAAAAAGTATAAACAAAAGAGTTAGTCTAAATAACATAAAAACAATCGTTATGACAAAATTCAATTGTATACCCAAATGCAACATCAAAATGAATGGAACCAATCTGAAACAAGTCAATGTGTTTAAGTATCTGGGTACTTTAATAACAGCAGATGGAAGATCTATAAAGGAAGTTCAGTGTAGAATAGTCCAGGCACAGGCAGCATTTCATAAGAGGAAGAATATTCTCTGTATTTTATCTTTGTCAATCGAGGTGAGGACAAGGGTTCTTAAGAGCTATATGGAGCTAATCATGATATACGGAAGCGAATCAATGACAATTAACAGGCAAGTGGGGAATTAGATGGAAGATGCGGAATTGTGGTTTTATAGGAGAATTAAGACAACACCGTGGGCGGAGAGAAAGAGTATTGGAAGTGACTTGAAAGAAGTTAACTCTTAAAGAGAAGTGGTTACTCAGATAAGAAGAAGTCAGTATATTCCTTTGGT
Organism: Cepaea nemoralis; assembly: GCA_014155875.1. Taxonomy (NCBI): domain Eukaryota; kingdom Metazoa; phylum Mollusca; class Gastropoda; order Stylommatophora; family Helicidae; genus Cepaea; species Cepaea nemoralis. Next base: position 7,104 of record JACEFZ010020303.1, read on the forward strand.
TCGTCATGAGAAAGTGAAAGCTGGAGTATGTCGTCACAACTGGAAAGTTTGAGGGTATGAGAAGCAGGTGGAGATTAAGAGATAATATGTTTGACAGGAAGACAGGAAGTACACGAGACTGTGGACACTAAGGTTGTGGACAGACATGATCGCCAATACCAAACGGCATGGACTATAAGAAGAAGAAACATAATCTGCGTGTTGACAGTACCATCAAGTGCCAGGTCCTATTCAGATCTTCGCACTCATCACAACCGTCTGAAACGAATCTCTATCCCGTGACAGTTCCCCTGCCTCATATAGTTTCATGCCCAAAGTGTCTTGAACGTCTGGTGTCCACCTTCGTGCTGGTCGACAGCAGCCTCTTCTTCCAGAAACCATGCCTTCCACCACTGTTCTTTCTCAAACACGGTTATGTTACGAGTACATATAACTAAGGTATTTCAGTTTCTAAAACACGGTCATGTTACGAGTACGTAAAACTAATGTATTTCATTTTCTGAAACAAGGTGATATTACTAGTACACTTAACTAATGTATTTCAGTTTCTGAAACATAAAGCTGTTTAGGTGCCAGGTTTCTTCGATGTTCTCTGGTCTTGTTGGTTCAGTTAGTCCAATTATTTGTGTGTAACATGTCAGCTCAAAAGACCCGTTGTTCTTCTTTAGTTAAGGGTCAATGTCTCGCATGGGTATGTTGCCACTGGAAAGATGGATGCTCTCAACAATGTAAGAGGGTGCTTTAAAGTAAAGATTAAAAGTGCGACATAAATTAACATAATCATGTCATTGTTTTTTAACCTGTAAATATTGTTGTTAAGGATGTCAAGGGTGTTAAACACGTGACATCATGGTGCAGAAAACAAAACTGTGACGTCTTAAGGACAGTTTAAAGATGGCCGCTCAACTTTTGACATACACCAAAGACGAGCAGCGTTCTGTTATCCGTTGTTTGATCAGTGAAAGGGTGAAACCTATGGACATTCATCGGATAATTAAGGTGCAGTACTGTGATGCTTGCCTGTCAATTCAGCAAGTGTATGAGTGGAGTAGAAAGTTTCGAAACGTCGTGACTTATGTGACATTCTTTCACGACCGGGTCAGGCACATCAAGTAGTGACCCCAGAGAAGTTTTCTACACGAATCCAAACACTTTACCGGCGCTGAAGGACTTGCAGTGACTACATCAAATATGACACATTCGTTCTTTACCTTTTTTCAGAATATATTCACCAATACACACAAACACATTTCAGGTTTTCTTTTGAAGCCCACTTCTTATGCTATTTTAATGTGTATTCTAGTATAGTTTCTTTTATAATGTTTCACCGCTGCATCTTAATGGCCAGTCTTTGTTTGAATTCTTTTGTGAAGTCCCATTGTTATTGATTTTAATACCTCTATATCCATAATGTGAAGCATTCTCTTTTATTTGTTTTTCGTGTTTTATTCGGGTGTCACACTGGCGAAATGGTAACGTCGCCTGCCTCGCATGCAGAAGGTTGTGGGTTCGATTCTGGGCTGCGTCTTTCGGTTCATGAGTGCAGTTTTCTCGGAGACTTCTGGGGGTAGTCGCTGGAGCTACGGAGTTCGTGCTTTGTGCGTTGCTTGTGGCAGGTCGCCCTGCCGAAAGAAAACGAGCTATATGAGATAACATCTGATGAAATAAAGTCGACTCTCCTACCTTTTCAATCCGTTGTTGTGTCATTGTTGATTGTACCTTGAGTTGACATGTAGCTTTGTCTGTGACCATTGTGTGTGTGTGTGCGTGTGTGTGTGTGGTATGCGTGCGAGTGTGTATGTATGTGTGTGCAGTTCAGATAAAGATATTGATCCTGGGTGTGTCTTTCTCGGCTGTAATCCCTGCGTTGACATGTGCCAGACTGATCGGTTATATTTTATCTGACGCAATGAACCCCAGTTTAGTGTTATCAATCATAAATCAAACTTTACCAGAACTGAATGTTTCGGGAAGGTGGTGGCAGAGCCAGCGCGCTATGCGTTCGAGTACTAGTTTAGTCAGTTATGTTAACACTCCTCTCTGGGGTGCACTACATATATATATATATATATATATATATATATATATATAATACAGCCCTGGTAAGACTTTAACACATCTGGCTCAGGTTGAGCATTTACATTATTCTTTCTCTAGCTCTCTGTCTCTCTCTGTCTTTCTTTTCTCTCTCACTATCTCTCTGTCCCCCTATGTTTCTCTCTGTCTCTATACGTCTCTGTCTCTCTCTTCTCTCTCTCTGTCTCTCTTTGTGTGTGTCTCTGTCTCTCTCTCTCTGTGTTTCTCTTTTTGTGTCTGCGCGTGTGTATGTGTATGTGCCTGTCTGCCTCCCTACCCCATCCCAACTTTGTTTAACCAACCCAACCCAACCTTACATGTAGAACTGGACAAAACGTAACTGCCCATGTATTGGTATATAAACCGTTTTGCTCTTGGTATGAAGTATTCAGATCTTATTCTTTTCTAAAAGATAATTGGCACTGAATTGTTTAGGTGTTAGAATACCCGCCTCTGGCTCTCGCAGAGCTAGTTCGATCCATGGTGTGGAGAGTTTGGACTTTTTTTTTAAACAATAAGAAATATAATTGATGGCACACTCCCCTACGGCAGTGGGTCTGACATATAGTCATCTCGGATCATGGCGAAAAACTCTGATAAGGGCGAACAACTTGGATGGCGTTGCTAACGTTAGCAATGAGTCGGCAGTTGGAAATCGAGAAGAGAACGCATAATAGTTCACTAAATTATACATGGATTCTGATGTTACTTCTGTGTTAATTCAGGCTGCCCCTATTTGTGTCATGATAATATCTTACATACATCAAAAGCATTGGAATATCCCAGCAGCAAATAGGTTTGGAAAGGTATGGCACTTCTATTGGGGACTCATCTCCCTGTCCACTATGTGGTTAAGTCATTGTTCTTGCTACGAGACTTCACGGTAAATGAAGCCGATCCTAATTGAATCGCCTGTCCAATCTTAATGTTAAACCAGCAAGAGAATGGCATAATGTGACTAACTCGATTCGCTTTTCTTTCTACTTCTGTCAACATCGATGAACAGTTTTGTTTAGAGATGTGTTGCATGTGATGTCATTTCATAATTCAGATTGCTTTCTCCAAGTGGGATGAAGAGACTTAGAGATGATGTTTTGGTCATGAATTGAACAGATTGTTAAGATGTTCCTGAGAGAAAACATGCCAAAGCTTTCAATGAGGTGAAATTCTTTCAGCTAGGGCTACATGAATAGTTATACTGTCAGCTTTCAGAAACGGGGTTGTTGAATCTATTCGACACAAGTCAGACAGAAGACATGGGAATAACGAGGGGGAAACGTTATAGTCTGTTTATTTTTGTCTGCCCCAATATAAAATTCCATATCTCAGTAACCAACTGAAGGAAAATGATGGGATTTAGCATATAACCTTATCATTATGTCCACCCAACAAAAAAAAATATTTGTTCTGGAGATTCTACGGCAGATTTCAAAGTTTGTTTATATACGGTATGTAATTTACAGGTCAGAGATGAAGTGCACATTATTAAATGTATTACATCTTCACATGGAAACGTTAGCGTTGAAAAGTTAATTTTCTCGCGGGACATGGGATTGGCCTTATGACAAAAGCCTCGTTTATTAGCGAGAAAGCACTAGTTTTTCACCAAAACATCAAAGAAATGTCCAAGCTTTCCATGATTTAAATTGCTGTTGGAACTATCATAGACATATTCTTGGGTGGGGGTAAATATAAGACGTCATTCTTCAGCGCCTCAGAACAGGACACAATAGATTACGCAACCGCATATATACAAAATTCAAGATTGGTGACTCAGCCATGTGCACATGTGCTTTGGCGTCGCAGACAGCAGAGCACATACTCCAGGATTGCCCAAACTACAACATATCCAGGCGAACCTTCTGGCCTAGAGAGACAACTGTGGAAGATAAACTCTATGGACCGCTGAATGAACTAAAAATGACAAGAGACAACATTGCAGTTATAAGCATATTTCAGGCGAACGAAAGAAGAAGAAGAAGACGGCAGGAAAAATTTCATAACGATGCTTAGACAATTTTTAAAATAATTGATCGTGAATGCAAGAATTCATTTCTGGACAGATTATAACAAGAGATGTTGGGCGCTTCCACAGCTAATCATGAAACAACATACTTAAGCAGTAGAGATCTGGAAATAAATGGTTATATGTGCAATCTATAACTAAATGCAAGGAGAAGAAGAAAGTAGACTAGGAGGTAGGAGTGGAAAAGGTGGATGAGGAGGTGAAGGAGAAACAGCAGAAGAAGAAGAGGACGAAGAAGAAGACGTAGAAGAAGAAGAAGAAGAAGAAGAAGAAGAAGAAGAAGAAGAAGAAGAAGAAGAAGAAGAAGAAGAAGAAGAAGAAGAACAAGAAGAACAACAACAACAACAACAACAACAACAACAACAACAACAACAACAACAACAACAACAACAACAGATTGTACGATTTATTGCCTGGCATATTTCGCTGCATCTCGTCAGGTACATACTGCAGAAATCACACAACTTACGTGAATTAATTAGGTAATTCCTTCAAACTGAAATATACACATGTTCGCACAGTAATGTCGATTGTCTACCACGGTAATTTTAAACTGACTAACATGTCTTTCTGCTTACACAATGACGGCTAACAAAGGTTGATTAGTATAGCTTCAGCAAACTTTAACAATCGACTACTTTGTGTGTTGAACAACACACGGAAGGCACTGTCTCTTTCAACCACGTGACCACTCTCGAGCACATGTCTCCCGACCGATGAAGCCAGACTTTTCAGGTGTGTCGGCCTGCCTAGGCTACCATCTTCTGTGTGTAGTATCTTGTCCAACCAATTCGGAATATGTTCCGAAACCCTGCAATGTAACTGTCGCTCAGTCCTGCCTATGTAGATGGCCTCGCATCTGCATGTAAATTGGTAAATACAAATTGATTTGGCGTACAAAGCTACAGGTTCTTTTACTGCTGGGACTGGGATCGGTGTGTTTCTGTACCTGATGACTAGAGCTGCAGCACAGAATGTTCGCTCGACTGCTGTGGTGAGCCGGTCCCGCAGACGTTGCATTACGTCATCTCCTTGGAAGGTTAGCTGGATGAATACTTTGAGTTTAGGGACTGTAGTTACTTCTGATTTCGGTTTGGACTGTTGGCAGTGGCGCTTTATAAATCCTGTGGAGTACCCATTCAGGTTTAAGGCATTTTTCAGAGTTTTAAATTCCTCTGTCAGTGTGTCCTGGGTGCATATCTTCCTAGCACGGTTAAACAGGGTCCGTACTAAGCCTCGTTTGTACTGGACAGGTGCGAAGCTCTGAAAATTTAAGTATTGGCCACTCCATGTTTCTTTGCGGTACACCGATCTTTGAATTGTGCCATCTGCTCTACGTCTCATTAGGATATCTAGAAACGGCACCGCTTCGTTGTGTTCGTGTTCCATAGATAAAGAGATGTTTATATGTGTCTCGTTCATTGTGGCCTGGAACGACGTTGCTTGTAGCTCGTCTTTGGTGATAATTAGTATATCGTCCACGTAACGACGGTAAAAGGCCAAGTTATTGATTTCTGAGGATCTCTTTTCTTCTAAGTGTGCCATGAAGATGCCCGCTAGAATAGGTCCAAGTGGGCTCCCCATGGCCACTCTGTCAATTTGGCGGTATGAATTCAGAGTAGAGCAAACAGTCAACAAGTCGGAGGACCTGGAAGTAGATGTACAATGGGGGTTTGGGGCCAAAACAAATTCATGGTATCACATGGACCCATATGGACCCCACATGGACCCCACATAGCAGCCAGATAGGCTCTACATAGCACCAGCCTAGCACCCTGCTAGGCTGGTGCTAGCATGGTGCTAGGCTGGTGCTATGTAGAGCCTATCTGGCTGCTATGTGGGGTCCATGTGGGGTCCATATGGGTCCATGTGATACCATGAATTGTTTTTGGCCCCAAACCCCCATTGTACATCTACTCTGGATGCAAAAATGAGGAAAGAAATCCAGTCACTTGTGAATGCAGGACTCATCAGTGAGGCCACTGCAAAAACGCTCACACCGCGTGGCTCCCAAACACCTCAGATGTACGGTCTACCCAAGCTTCACAAGCCTGACATGTTTGTCAGTTTAAAATAACCGTGGTAGACAATCGACATTACTGTGCGAACATGTGTATATTTCAATTTGAAGGACGTATCTAATTAATTCACGTAAGTTGTGTGATTGCTGCAGTATGTACCTGACGAGATGCAGCGAAATATGCCAGGCAATAAATCGTGCAATCTATTGTTTGTGTCTTCGTTATTCAAAAACAACAACAACAACAACACATGTTTGTTGTCTGTCCATCAAGAACGATGATGACCATTCATTTCATCCAGTGGAGTTGAAAGTAAGGAGCCGTGAGTTCTAAGATGGTTGATAAGGCCTATTTTGGCTCGAAATGTTCTTGATAATATGGGCAAAGAAGGCTTGACGTTCCAGGAAGAGGATCTCCTGCAGTGGTTTTTATGTCCGCCTTTTCTTCACAGCTCTTGCAGTCCTGGTTGCTTCACAAGTGACTGCAACCTTATGTAATGATGAGCGCCACTAATTACGGTCTTTAGCAGCAGTCTCCCAGGTGTCATGATGAATTCCAAAAGCTTTCATAGAGATTTTCAGTGTCTTTAAAGCGTTTCCTCTGGCCGCCTTGGGAGCATTTACCCCAACGCAGCTCGCCGTAAAAAAAAAAAAAAACAACAACAACAACGTCAATAAAGAGAAGGAAAATGAGAAATATGAGAGAATGCAGAAATAATGGAAACTAACATGTGTATGCGTTACTATTCTACATGTATGTATTACTTCGAGCGCCGTAAATCGGATTATTGTGGCTACAAATGTCGGTTACTCTTATTTATGACCACAATTTCGTTTTAAGATGCTCAAAGTACTTTCTCTATTTACTACTACTATTCCTAAAGTATTGCAGTTACACACATAAAACGGAACAACACATTGGTTACACCGGTTGACACAGACAAGTCATAATAAGACGATTTGCGCGGAGAAAAAATTTCCGCTAAACCTCTCTCTCTCTCTCTCTCTCTCTCTCTCTCTCTCTCTCTCTCTCTCTCTCTCTCTCTCTCTCTCTCTCTCTCTTTCAATCAATGTTTACTTTGTTTTCATTCACTCCTTTCATTTATACATCTTTCATTCAATTTCATACCATTCAAACATTCATTCGTCTTTAAAATATGGTTCATAATATTACATAAATGAACATTACATATTTACAATAAATGATTGGCTGAATCGTACAAGTTTTCACGCCACATGACTGTGCTATGTCTTTGCACTCGTCATATCTATACATATTATTATATAAGTTTGTGATGATGGTTTGTTACCGATCATGTGATACTAACTAATCTAACTAAGCTATAGTAATTTTGTGTGCTGTCCTAAATTAACCTAAGGGAAATAATCTAATTAATTAATTATATTTAAGCAAAGTGGGTTAGTTACCTTATAGTATTATTGGTAAATGAGATAATGTTAGTTTTCGAATGGTTGGGTTAGTTTAGAAATGATATTTTAAGCAAATTAATCTATAAATAATTATGTTAACATGGTGATGTGATAAAGTAATGTCTAATAATTACATTTCTAACGTAGGTGTTAACTTCAATGAGGTTTTTAAGCAAATGTTGGTGACTTATACCTATAAACTAACATAAATAACATTTGCAATTCAATTATAAATATACACAATGATGTTATGCGCACTGTTTAAAAAAAAACAAAAAAACAAACAAACCAATGTAATATACATATCACAATCACGTTTATATATCACTACACTAACTTCGTCCTTTCCAGTGTAATGTTCGAGCACTGTTCCTTGTAGACTAGTTTAATAACATAGTTCAATTCACCACAGTCTTATATGCTCTCCTTTCGGAATAGTGTTTATATATAACGTTTCCTACTTGTTTATGTAGGTCCAAGTCTAACACTTTCGATGTAATTATGGCTTATCTACGTGTTAGCGTTGTAGTAATGTTACTAATGTGCCTGTTCATTTACTCATAATGGCACTGTTTCTCTTACACAGTTTAGTCGACTGGCGATATTAACGCACTTAAAGAACGTACTTAAAGTGTAACTTTTTACCACACACGGCACTGATTTTATTGATAACTACAGTGTCACTGTTTCTGGTGATAAGTCGTCGCTCTTTTCCTGTACTTCAGGTATCTTTATATCTGAAGGTCTACTTAAAATGTCTGCCAAAGAGTTTAATGATCCCTTCAAATGTTGGATTGTAAAGGCATAGTTTGCCAGTATTAATGACCATCTGTAGATCCTTTTGTTTTGAGGGATGCCAGACTGCATTACCGCAAGCGGGGAGTTGTCGGACTGGATTACAAACTCTGTACCTGCCAGAAACCTATGCAGTTTTCTAACGCAATAGATTACGCTAAGGCCCTCCAATTCAGATGCTGAGTATCTTGATTCAGCTGGGCTGATTTTCCGGCTTACATACATTACTGGGTAGAACTTCCCGTCGTAAAACTGGCATAATATACCAGATATGGCAATCGCACTTGCGTCTGTGCGAAGGAAATAGGTAAGATTTTTATTAGGTGAACGCAAAATAGGTGGTACACTGAATAAATATTTCAATTTTGATAATGCGCCAATTAACGCTGCATCTTGCACATCCAATTTAGCCGAAGCTTTCAAAATATTGGAAAAAACACTGGTGATTTCCGCCAGATTGGGAATAAATTTACTATAATAGTTTACCAGACCAGTAGACTTCGGACTTGTTTCTTGGTCGTTGGCATAATCAAATTGAGAATCATTGTGACTATTTTCTCGTCTGTTTTGAGTTGGCCTCTGCAGATGGTATGGAAAAGAAAGTCTATTTCCTCCATGCCCAACTCAACCTTAGTTGGTTTGACGGTAAGACCGAATAATCGCAACCTGTCGAAGACATGTCGAAGTTTCTGTAGGTGTGACGTCCAGTCTTCAGTATGAATACATATGTCATCAATGTATGTAGACGTATTGGGTACCCCGTGGAGAAGATCTCTAGTAAGACGTACAAAAGTGGCTGGAGCATTACGAAGGCCAAAAGGAAGAAAGCGCCACTCATAGAGTCCTAGAGGTGTAGAAAAATCTGTCAAAGCAATTGAATTTTCTTGCATCGGGACTTGCCAGTAACCTCGCGTGAGGTCGAGTTTGGAAAATATACGAGATGTAGACATATCCAGGATCAAATCTTCGCATGCTGGGATTGGCTCAGCATCGATCTTTGTCACTCTGTTTAAACGTCGATAATCGACGCAGAGGCGAATTGTTGAGTCCTTTTTGGCGACAAGAACGATAGGAAAGGAATATTCTGACTGTGATCTTTGAATTATTCCACTCGACTCAAGAGATAGTAGTTCTTTGTCGAGATTTGCCCTATAATTTATAGGGATGGAATAAGGTCGACATTTGATAGGGGTGATATCAGTCAGAATGGTGGAATGCTCTATTCTGTCTGTCTTTCCTGGGATGTCGGAGAAAATGTCCTTGTATTCTGTCACTAAATCTATCATCTGTCGTCGTTGCTCGTCCGTAAGTTTGGTTTCTATCCGTATGCTATCGATGGTCCCAGTCGTGTCTACAGTAGGGACTGGTAATTCTATTCCGTCGTCATCTGTCTGGTTAAGTACTGTTGTGGTATTAGCTGTGTGTGGTGTTACCTGGCTAAGTGTGTTTGCGATGTCGTTGTCGTGTGTCGCCCTACCTAGTGTAGTTGTGTTGTGTATGTCTGTCGTCCGATTGATTGGTGTGGGTGCATTTTGTTCGTCTGTCGGTAGTTCCTGTCGTGATAAATATGGTTACATCATGTTGATATGGAATATCTTTAATTTTCCCTTTATCGATATTTCATAGTCAACATCCGATACTTTCCGTTCGACGTTGAATGGCCCTTGCCTAGATGTTAGCAACATATTTCGTTTATCAGGTAGTAAAAGCAGAACTTTCTGATTAGGTTCAAGGTGTATTGTTTTAGCACCTTTATTTGCATACTCGCGGTACATCTGTCCTTTCCTCTCCAAAGATGCTTTGGCTATTTCACACGCTTTCATGATTCTATCGCGTGTCTCTGTTACCATCTCGTATGGTGTTACTGATGTTGGATTTTCTGATAAGCTAGTAATTAGCTGATGGTATATAGATAGGGGTCCACGAGGGTTCGCCCCATACACTAGTTCAAAAGGTGAGAAACCCGTACTTGTGTGCGGAATTTCTCGATGGGCAAATAACACAGCTGGTAATAGTGTGTCCCATTCAGCTGGGTTTTCGGCTGTTATTTTTGCCAGCATGTGTTTCAGATCACCGTTAATTTTTTCTATGATGCCGTTACTCATTGGGTGGTACGGTGTACAGAAGTGCTGCTGTATTCCTAGCAATTTTGTTAAGGCTTGCATAGCAGCCGAAATAAACTGGGTTCCCCGATCCGATAAAATCGTTCGCGGAAAACCAAAACGACAAAATAAGTGCAAAAATACATTTGCCACATCTTTGGAGGTGATGTATTTTAGTGGAATTGCTTCAATCCACCTGGTACATGTATCCACGAGCGTCAGTATGAAACGGTTTCCCTTGTCCGACACCTGATTCAGGGGTCCAACAATATCGACCGCTACACACTCAAATGGTCGTGATGCCAATAATGACCGTTGAACTTCGGCCGTCACATGCTTACCCTTTCTTACAAGATGTTGACAAATAGTACATGAACGACAGAAAAATTTTATATCAGTACAGAATTTAGGCCATTAGAAGTGTGACAAAATTCTGGCTCTAGTTTTGTCATAGGCCAAATGTCCAGCAAACGGTGACTCATGTGCGATCTTTAGCACAGTTTGTCGGTATGTTACAGGTAACACCTTTTGCTGAATTTCATGGTTATTATTCTAAAATACCAAGATGCATTTTTAGTCACTTTCGCTCGCTCACCTAACAACTTAAAATAAGATGCGATAGTTTGATCGGTGCGTTGTGCCTCGATAAATTCTTCTCGGGTATTTTTGTTAGTAGCACCGCAAGGTGTTAACAGCTATAACATCTCGTTCTGCAGGTCAGTGTAGTGTGTTTGCGTTTCTGACCTTGTTACAGCATTGGCCAGGTTCGTTTCCTTCCAGGCTAATATATCATCGTCAGTACATTTCTTTAATGAAGCCAAACATCAGTGCAAGGGTCTTGCAGGATTGCGCACGTAAATGTGCCGGTAAGGAACGGGGTATTTATATGCGCTTTTGCCAGTAGATATTTCTCAATTGTTCCTGAGAAAGTACGGCATTTGACAAATTCACCCGTATAATCTTCTGGTTTCACTAGTTCTTTTCTCAGGCCAAGTAAAGTGCAGCCGCTGTCCAATAAACAATGGCATGGTTGATCATTGACCAGTGCATCGTAGAACTTCAATTTACCTCTGGAGGCATTAACTGCACTAGCATCTTCGATGGCATATGGAATAACGTGACCACATTTTAATTTTCCATCCGCATGAAATTGGTGACATGTAAGACATTTATTGAAATCAAGTATATCAGTAACTACTGTTACACTTTCACACACATTCTCTGGTAGTACATTCTCCAGTTCAGAGTCAATCACACTATCATCGTCAGATGACGTATGGATGAGCATAGCATTGTTTGCCTTCATTCTCTGTCTGCCCAGACACTTTGCCGAATAGTGGCCATAGCTCGAACAAAAATAACATTTAATGGCACGTTTTAACGAATTTCTCCTATTCTCTTGCTTCTTTATGACCGTTTCTAAATGAGATGGATATGCTGGGTTCTTGTCGCACATAGAATAACTAGGATGATAAAGTTTGCAATATGTACATAGTGGAGGCTTTTGATAAGGCTGGTCTTTCTTACGATACTCTTTTTGCCTATACGATCTATTAGGTTCGTTTTTCACAAAGACAGTGATCTCAGTATCATGGATGGTCGTTTTAAAGATATCACGATTTGCAGAACAGTAAGCAGACCCCCGTTTTTCTAGCTCTTGAATGGATTCTATGTCTGCCTGTTGGAGGAACTTGGCCAATGGGGTAGGGACTGTAGATATAACCTTGTCCATTACCATTAGATCTTGTAGTTTGTCAAAGTTTTTCCCCACTTTTGCCGCCTTAAGCCATTTATTAAATGTGCTCTGCACGTTAGAGACGTAATCTAAGAACGTTTCAGTACGTTTAGGCTTTAGTTGTGAGTATTGAATCTGATTCCCCGGAGCATCAATAGTTTAGAAAACCATGTCTATGTTACACATACATGTTCATCTTTCATGCGGCTGATTACCAACAAATGTGATTTGGATAATGATAGATGATGTTAATGGATGAATGTTATGATAGTCTCAATGATCGTCATGATTTGTGAGATGATGCGTCATATGAATGTCACTGTCGTCTTGTCTTCACTTTCTTTCTTGGTTGGTGTAACTACGCTTTATCGATTCCGTTTAGTAGCTAATATACTCTTAAATGTGATGAATGTTGACATTGATGGCTGTATCACAGAAAATGAAATGTACACGATGGTGTGCTTGAAAATTTTGCAACATATTTGTACATATATTCATTTAGCCAAATTCATCCACATTTCTTATTAATTTTCACAGAATTACACAATTTCTAAATTATTTTCTCTTAATTGTGGTTCAAGCTCCACAAATGGTACTTTTTAAAGTATTTTGGTGTTCATTCTCGAAAAAAATTTATTTCAAACATTATATAACAAATAATTCACGTTTGGGTAATTTTAACACCACACAAATAAATTTAGAGTCTCTAGACGTTGGTTCAGAAGCTTCTGACACCAAATGGGTCCTGCCTGTCAGCAACTTACTTGCGACAGGTAATTCAGGACTCTCTAAAGTTGCACAACACGAATCAATAACTCGTGTGGTTTTCAAAAGGATACATTTTTATTTAGAGCTCATGACACACAAGCTCTGCGAGCGGAATACTTCATTAATAATCAACAACATGGTATGTTTCACAGATGCAATGAAGAGGTGGAAATAATGATACTATTTACTAATTGGAATCTAAGCCTAGCTAACACTATTGTCTATAAACTATATAAGGTTCCTAGCGAACAGGTCTGCTCTCTATCTGTCCTTGTCCCAGTCTGAGCCACGCTTCTAATTCCGTGTTCAACCACGGACATTCAGTCCTGCGTGCGCTGGCGAGTTTGCGTGCGTAGAGTCCCAGCACGCTTGGTCAGTTAACTAACGTAACTGGTATTCTCTAGTTACTCGTCGAGAGGCGAGTATTACTATACTCTTGGGAAACACCTCGCACATAAGCACTCAATGACCTCTTAGTTGACACGAGTGTGTCCTGTAGTCAAGCTAAATATTGTGCCCGTGTCTCTCCTGTCTAGTGTTCTCTGTATAGCTCCGTCTTAACTCTCTAAGCTCCCATGTAGATCTTTGACTTATTGTATACTTCTGCAGCGAGCAGAATGCATCACTTTAGAATTTCTTACGCGTTAGCCTCCGATTCTAACGTGCAAAAATCACAAATTATTCATTAATATAGACAAAGCCAAGCTGCAGAAATAACTAACCCACAAATGAAGATGATAAGACGTAAGAAACGGATGACGGAAGACATCTCAAAACTAATGGAAATACGAAGAAATAACAACCACGGAAAATAAGAAGATATTCAAGAGGCAAAAGTAGCATGACTTGAGGAAAATTGCAGGGAGATTGAAAACCAACAAAACACCCAGAATAAAAAATTAATACCCAAAAGAATTCGTGACATCAATAAGAAACGAACACACACATCAGCTATTTGCCTAAAAACCAAAGATGGCAAAATCATCATAGAGAAAATCAGAATTTAAATGCAAATGTCAGATTATGTGAACTATCTTTATAAAGACACAAGAGAGGAACATTATGATATTCTGAATAATAATGTTGGACCATCAATTTTAAAGAGAGAAATTCTTAATACACTTAATCATATTAAAACTGGCAAGACCCCAGGGCTCAGACAACATTACAACAGAAATGACCAAGTCACCAGCCTGCTGAACACAATATATGATACTGTAGATATACTTCCTGAATTGTGTAATTCTATATTTATTACAATCCCGAAGGAAAAAATAACAGGAGCCTTGGAATGTAATCAACATCGAACAATTAGCATAATGAGCCACATCACAAAAATTTTGCTAAGAATCATCATGCAAACATTAATAAATACACCCCGAAATGTGGGAAAACATGTCAACATGATGAAGATGCTTTCACATCTACAAATTTATGGGAAAGACCTTCATTATCATCAAGTGCTTGCCGGTCGGCGTGGGCGATCATGTCTCTCCACATATTACGATCAATTCGTGTGTTGACTCACTTCTGTGCCATGACATAAAACTGTCAAGAATCTTCTCATGTTGTCTTCCTGTATCTCTCTTTCCGCACATCTTTCCGTTTGTCACAACATGTTCCAGTTTTTGTCTTCTCATAAAGTGGCCACAATCGATGACTGTCTCTTTCTGATGATTGTTAGAAGTTGTCTTTGCGGCTCAGCTTCCCTTAAAATGTCCTGATTGCTCATTTTGGCTGTCCAATTAATTTTCAGCATTCTTCTATAAAACCAAATCTCGAAGACTTCTGTGGATTTTTTCGCCTGTTTACTAATTGTCCGCAGAAGCTATTCAGGCCTGTGGGGAAACAGGAGTTAAATGGCTAACAAGACTTTTTAATATAGCATGGGAAGAAAGAAAAGTCCCAGATGATTTACAACAGGCAATAATAGTACCAATATGGAAAAAGAAAGGCAATATGAGAGAGTGCGAAACATACAGAGATATCACTCCTGAGCCATATACGGAAAATGTATGCAAAACTATTGGAACAAAGAGCTAGACCAATAGTTGAACAACAGTTAAGCAAAGCACAATTCGGTTTTCGGAAAGGTAAAAGTTGCACTGATGCATTATTTACACTTAGACAAATATGTGAAAGAACTATCGAATATAGTGACCAGCAGAATATTGTGTTTGTAGATCAGGAAAAGGCTTTCGATAGAGTAGACAGATATAAATTATGGACCATCTTTGAAGACTATGGGATACAAGCGCAATTGCTAGAAAACATCATAGCCATGTACCACTCAAGCCGAAGTGCAGTAAGAACACAAGAAGGTATATCAGGTATGTTCACAGTCAATACAGGAGTGAGATAGGGATGTGTGCTCTCTCCCCTGCTATTTAATATCTACATGGACAGAATTTCTAAAGAAGCAAGTCTCGACAGAACAGATTCAGAAAATTTAGAACTCTTTACTCCAGATGAAAGAACTGATCCACAGAAAATAAATGAACTTCTATTTGCAGATGATCAGTGCCAGTTTTACAGCGATGAGGGCAGACTATAAAATCATATTACTAATCTGAGTTAAACCTGCAGCAGATACAATATTAGTATAAACACAGCCAAAACCGAAGTAATGCGAGTTAGCAGGTCGCCAGGCTCACTGTGTATACAGATAAATAACACAACTCTGAAACAAGTTAAAGAATTCAAATACCTTGGAAGTATAAAAACAGAAGATAGCAGATTGGACAGAGAAATTGAAGTCAGATGTCAAAAAGCTAGTGCACTTACATATCAACTATCACCCTTACTGAAACATCCAAACATACCCATGTCCGCAAAACGACAGATAATAAACGGCATATTCACACCAACCCTATGCTACCAATCTCAAACCAGGACTTTATCCAAATTACACCTTCGCAAAATCAACACCTGCGAAATGAGATGCCTGAGGAGAGCTGCAAACTTAACAATCCGAGACCGAGTAAGAAATGCTATTATCAGACAGACTGTGGGATCAACATCTTGTGCCAAATTTATTGAAAGACAGAAGATCAAGTGGTTTGGCCATGTCGTTAGAATGCAACATCAGCAACTACCATCACTAGCCTTACATCAAAGATCATCTGCGACGAGACCACGAGTTCGTCCAAGAAGAAAATGGATTGACGACATCAGAGACATTGTACAACCACACGGAATGACAATATTCAGTGCCGCCCACCGGGCGCTGGAACGCAAATTATTCCTCCCCACGACGCTTGACGGCAGAAGTGGAAGATGATGATGATGATGACTAATTGTCCAGGATTTGCAGCTGTATGTTAAAACTGGTACTATGTAGACTTGTAAAAAAAACACACATGTATTGGAAGCGCCTGTCTCCCTAGCCTAGGAGTTAACGTCTTTCTCCGTAATCCCGTATATTCTCGCGAGTAACGTAACCTGCGCGAGAATCGGTAGCGGTTCTCACCGCGTTGGTAACTTAGGGGTATGTGAGCCGGTCGCTCACAAAGTAATGGCAAACTACTGAGCGTAATCTTGCCTAGTACATAAACAGCAGCTGAAAAATGCTGATGTTGACTGCACCGTCCTGTAAGGGATATGCCAAAGGAAAAAAATGGAAACAAAAGCTGCCATAAAGATTGATAAGGATTGATGAGGCCAGTATCAGCCTATTAAGAGAGGTGTGCGACAGGGATGTGTAATGTCTCCAGATCTGTTTTTTCACTGAACAGTGAAAATAGTTTAAGAAATTAAGGGGAATCACACATTGGGTGGACATAACATCAATAACATTAGATATGCGAATGATACAGTATTGATTGAAGACAATGGTCACTATCTGCTACATTTAGTAGATGCGGTTAATGTACAAAGTGAAGAACCAGGGTTAGAATTAAATTGTAAGAAGACATATTATGGTCGTCACTAGGAAGAAGGCCGGTCTCCCTGTTCGAGGAGTTAGCAGCTTTCTCCGTAACCCCGAATACTCTTGTGGTTGACGTGAGCGCACGAGAATTGGATGCGGTTCGAGTCCGGCCAGTGACTTATGTGAGTATGGAGCCGGTCGCTCAGAAAGCCGTGGCGTGCTGATGATCGTAATCTAGCCTAGGAATCAACATATAGCTGAAAGATGCTGATGTTGACCGCAATATCCTGAAACAGGATGGAAACGCGGGGGAAAAAAACAAACTAGGAAGAAGGAAATACCACAGTGTAATATACGGGTGTCATGCACAGAAAGATTTAATAGGGACCAGTGATAGCACAAAGCACCTCTACAGTCGGTGCTAATAAAATACGACAAGAGAGATAAGTTGGGGAAAACAGTCGAAGTAAGAGACTGTTAGTTACAGTCAATGAGCTTGACGTTTCACGCACGCCAAAACGCTGGGGTCAAGAGCGACTGCTTGAAGGGGAACCGGCTGGACTCCAGCGTTCAGGCACGGGACAGCTATGCGACTACATACAGTTTTCATTCGACTATATACAACGTAATTTGTCCACATAACACAACAGAGAGTTTTCAACACCAAGTTTGGAAGTATTCTAGCCAGACAAACGTACTCTCTTATAGTATTCAGTGGACGAGCGCCACATAGAAAGTGTGTCTCGAGTGACTGTAGAGGTGTGTTGTGAGTTCGTCATAGTGAAATAAACTGTATGTGAAGCTGACGTTATGTGTTGCGTGAACTGCATTTAAAGCGTCTGTAAGAAGGTTTCGTGAGCGAGCCACGTGACGAAAGAGTAGTCATGGATTCAACACCTGTCACACTCGCACCTATAGACACCTCCATTATCAACATCAGAACCCCAACAATGAACGTGGCAACGGGTAAATGAGATTATTCTTAAACAAGTGAACCGGTACAGCTGTCTCGGAACATTCATAGCATATGATGGGAGGTGCCTTGAAAAGATTAGAACAAGAATAGAATCGCTATGGCGAATGTTGCCTTTTTCAAGATGGAAAACACATTGAGCGATTTGTAAAAAAAATATCAGTTGCAGCTAGAGTACATAAAACGTGTACGTATGTATGGGTGTGAAATGTAGACAATGAGCAGACAACCTGAAAAACATCTGACGGCAGTGGTAATGTGGTTTATGATGAAAATGCTAAGAATACTATGGTCAGACAGAAAAATAAATAAGCAAGTCCTACATGAAACAGATGAAAACCGTAAAACTGATTACAGAAATTAGACGCAGACAGTCACATTTCTTTGGACACGTTATGAGAAGAAAGAAAGTAGAGAACTTAGTGACGACTAAATCAAATGAAATCAAATCAAGTCAACTTTATTTTAAAAGGGTCACAAATTGGGCACGCAGGCCCGTCTTACATTCGGCCCTTCTAATCACTCGTCTTTCGTTCATCAAGGGCATTATACATTTACATAGGAAGAAAGATAAACATTGTGAAATGAATGTTGTAAACATAATCAATACAAATTACCATATTATGAGGCCCATCTCCCACCTACCCATACATCACCCCACCCACACACACAACCCCACCTACCCACACACACACACCCAGGGACACATACATACCCCACCAACCAACCCATCCACCTCCCGCACATCCCCCACCCACACACACTGCCGTCACCTGTTCCCCCAACCAAAACACACTCGCCACACACAAACATCCCCCACCAACCCACACATCTCACGCCCACCCACATACACATCCTAGCCCACACATCCTCTCCCCACCCACACCTCCAACCACCCATCCCCCAGCCACATCTCCATCGACCACATATTCCCTACCCACGCACACACATGCCCCACCAACCCACACATCGCACATCTACTCACACATCCCCAAACCATACTCACACATCCTCACCAACTGACATCTCCCTACCCCGACACACACACAACCACACATCTCCCTAACCACCTATACATCCCCAATCCACTCACACACACACCCCACCACCCACACATACATCCTCCACTCACCCACACATGCCCTAACCCAATCCCCCACCACACACAAACCCCACCCGCACACCATATACATCCTCTACCACGCAATATTCCCAACCCACATACCGCACACTTATCCCTCACCAACACATCCCACACCCACATACCACCATGCATCCCCACCTTCACACCACACACATATCCCCCACCCACATACCACACAATATTCCCACCCACATCCACACAGATACCCTTACCTATCCACCCCACATACCCCCACTAACACACACATACCCCACCCACACAATATCCCCAACCAACACACCACGCACCTCTCCCCACCCACACATGCATTTCCCAACCATCCACCAACACACACTCACTCACGCACACATCCTCCACTACGCACCCACACACCAAAACCCACCCACCCCCAACCAAACATCTCTCGATCACAATACCCCTACACACACACATCCTCCACCTACTCACGCATCCCATCCCGACACATACACATCTCTCACCCACCTACACATCCCTAAGCCACTCACACACCCCCACCCACACATTCCCCATCCACGCACACATCTCCCACCCACACACCCCCACCACCCACACATACTTCTCCCAACCACCACACACCCCCTACTCACCCCCACATATCCCCCACCCATACACAATTTCCCTGCACCCATCACACACATCCCCCACACCACACACTATCCCCCACCCACACACATATCCTCACCCATACCACCACAAGCATACCTCCCATCCACACACCATGCACACATCCCCCACCAACACACCGCACACATATCCTAAATCCACACACCATACACTTCTCCACACCCGCCCTCACATCCCCAATCCACCCACACAATCCCCTACCCACACAACCCCGCCACCCACACATACTTCTCCAAACCATCCACACATCTCCACCCACCCACACATATCCCCCACCCAAACACACATCCCCCGCACCCGTCCCATACACATATCCTTCACCCATACACACAGCCCTCACACCCATTCCCACACCCCTACTTTCACCCCCACACATTCATCCACACATCCTACCAACACCCACAAATATCACTACCCACCAACACCCACACACCCCAACCCATCCAAACGCATACCCCCACCCACACCATAGTAATAGTAATAGACTAGTAATATCGAGGGGAAGAGAACAAGGGGACTACAGAGAAGTAAATATCTGGATGCCTTGGCTACGTGATATGGTCTAGACAAGTACACATTGCTGATCCATGACTCTGGTGAACGAGTAAGTTGACGAATAACGAACGCCCAAGCTTATCAGCATGGCACATGATGCGGATATTGATGATGATGATAGACAAACATCACACAATATTTAAAACGAAATATTCCAAGGAAAATATTCCAACCAAATATCTGAAGCGACGAATGCCAGGTCACGTAAGATTTATTGATTTGTATATATCTTTTAATGCCATCTAGAAGCGTATCTTTTCATACACACACACACAGATGCCCCGCTTTAAAAAAACAAAAACAAAACATTATGTGTGATCGTATGTCTGCGTTAGTGTAAGCGGAGCACCTGTGTGTGTATGATAAGATAATCACACATAAACATCACAATGCGAGAAATGGCCAATATAACTAACCCTGTGTAAAATAGCAAGGTATATGTTATACAACAAACACACTTTGATTAATTAGAAGTTACTGAAATTTAGAAGCCAATATTAGTGTGTGACTAATTACGACAGCTTTGTGGGTGTTCTCAATCTTTTCTGATGAATTTTAACGCAAGCTTATATGCACACACACACTAAAATATATATCCGCCTACATATATACGTACATACACACATACAGACAGAGGCCCAAACACAGAAAGACAGACACAAATATAAATTGTAAATAGAATATATGTATATGGAAAGAAAAAAGTGTCTTATTTTAGTATATGCAGCGAAATTTAGACATAACTATTATATATATATATTAACAGAATATTGGCTGTGATATCAATAATTAATGAAACATCCATTTACATTACATATAGTAAATGAAACAATATTGCGATTCAATGAGCGAAAATTACATTTCATTTAACAGTAAATCTCTGTTATAAATAATAAATTCTTTGCTTCGATGAACTGTGGCCGGTGTTCTGTTGAAGACAGCACTGCCATTTGGCTACAGAAACACACATAGCGCGGAACATGTGGTGTAAGATGTCAATGTAATTGACAACGTAGGTCTCCATGGTGCAGGTGTTAGCGTCTTTCTCGGTAATCTCGTATACTCTCGTGAGTGACGTGATGTGTGCGATAATTGGTGGCGGTTCATGCCTCGTCCTTAACTTAGGGGTATGGGAGCCGGTCGCTCAGTAAGCAATGGAAAACTACTGAGCGCACTCTTGCCTAGTCCATCAACAGCAGCTGAGAATGCTGGTGTTGACTGCAACGTCCTGTAAGGGATATGCAGAGGAAAATATATAAAAATTAACTAATGTGAAGGAAATACAACTGAAATACTGGAAATATCAGAACACGGGACCAAGTCATTTCGTGACCTAAACAGAAGACAAATGTATATTCATACAATTGACAGACAAGAGTGACAGAACGGTGTTGTTTTGCTCTTTAGAATGACAGTTTTCTTCAGCACTTCTTTGGTATAATTCAGTCAATGATCCAACAATTGTTGTTGCGAATGAGGACGGGGCACTATACAATTGTCCCAAGTACTGTTGTGCCGGTTCTGGGCTCAACTCAACTCTGCTCATTAGTTAGTTACATATCCAAATGTTCTATCCGCAAGTTGCTATGTGGAACATGCCTGCTGTTAGTATTCGACTTTCATTATTATGTCTGTTCATTTGAATAAAGATGTTAATTGCTTCAGGTTTCGTGTAGAGCATTGTTTGGTAACTGCTGTCATCATTTTTTCCTGGATCAGTCAGCAGTGAACCCCTTTGTTAAAAACTACCTTCACAGTTTATTCATCTTTAAAGGTTTAATGGAGTTACGAGCGCCAGTATCGACTTAATTGTACAAGTCTTTACTTCATCTGACTTGAGCTCTCTCCGCAGAATGGCTAGCCTCCTGCCGAGAGCATCGCACACAGCACGAACCCCGTAGCTCCAGCGATGACCACCGAAGATCTCTCCGAAATCCATTGCATTCGTGTTGCGAATAACACCGTCCGGAAACGAAATCACCAACTTCAGAGAGCAAGAGAAATAACTTGACCACTTCCACACGGCTCCCCACTCATCCCACCTTTTCTGAATTCTTATTGTTGGTCATGCCATCCGTCTTACATTTAGAAGTGGATTTTACTACTTCAGCTGTATATAAACATATTGACCCGAAAAAGGTGTTTTCACACAACTGAAGAAGAACCCTTCAGTTGCCTTGTATACTGCAGCTATCACCTTTATGTGGTGCGACAGTTATAATTTTTTCCCCCCTGTAATGTCGATTTGCCGGTCTCTCTGGTCTAGAGGTTACACGACTTTCTCCGTAATCTCGTAGGCTTTCGTAAGAAACGTGACGTTGCTAGAGAATTGGTAGTGGTTCTCTCCGCGTTTGTAACTTACGGAGTATTTGAGCCGGTCTCTCAGAAAGCAATGGCAAACTACTGAGCGTAATCTTACCAAGAAATCAACAATCAGCTGAAAGATGCTGATGTTGACAGCGATATCCTGTAAAGGATATGCGAAAAAAAAATGTCGATTTGCCCACATACATTCCTGCTGGCTAAGATCTAATTCTGTATGTTTATTGCCATGAATAATCAGTAATGTCCGGATGCTTGGCTCAAGGGAGGTGCTCCCTGAATGTGATAATTGCGTGTTTTATGTTGTTGTTAATGACATAGGCTTAGAGTTGCTCCCGATTATTTGCATGTCGCTTTTCATTGCTCCATTAAATCAGCGTTATCTATTTATTGCTTTAACTAACGTTCACGCTCATGGCAATTCTGGTACAGCGCTTGTAGTGTTATGATGTCTGTTCATCTGAATAAAGATGTTAATTACATCAGTTTTGTTATGATGTCTGTTCATCTGAATAAAGATGTTAATTACATCAGTTTTGTTATGATGTCTGTTCATCTGAATAAAGATGTTAATTACATCAGTTTTGTTATGATGTCTGTTCATCTGAATAAAGATGTTAATATCATCAGTTTTGGTGTAGAACCCTTATTCCGTGGACGTTATTTATGCACAGCCGAAGTAAGAAAATCCACTTCAAAATTGAAGATCAACAATAAGAATTCAGAAAAGGTTGGATGAGGGGGTTAACCGTGACATGCTTTTATATCTGTCCGGCGGTTGTTTGTAGCGTGAACTGCATGTTCGGAATAATGGCGGTCGGCTTGTCGCAGAACTGACTGGATTGCCATATGCAGTAATGTGTGGCTGCTGGTTTTCTAGTCGCTGCCGCTTCCATCTACGATGAACTTTATTTTTCGTGGAGGACTTTTATTTTGGCAATTCTAGCGGCGGCATTATGCACAATGTACCTGTGCGGGCTGTTGGCTTGTCCAGACTCCTGTATATTCCACTTTTCACATGGGGCAGTGAGGAGCATTTTGTGTGATATTAATTGGCAGGCATTCAGGCATTCAGGCAGGCAGGCATTCAGGCAGGCATTCAGACAGACAGACATTCAGACAGACAGACAGACAGACAGACAGACAGACAGACAGACAGACAGACAGACAAACAGACAGACAGACAGACAGACAGGCAGGCAGGCAGGCAGGCAGGCAGACAGACAGACAGACAGACAGACAGACAGACAGACAGACAGACAGACAGACAGACAGACAGACAGACAGACAGACAGACAGACAGACAGACAGACAGACAGACAGACAGACAGACAAGCTGATATTAGGAACAAATTACGAAACTGCTGAGACTGATCCATAAAGAACGTATATGGAATCATGTAGACCAGTGGTTGCCAAGCTTTTCAAGCAGAGGGCCCTATCTACTATTTTCGGTAGTCAAGCGGGCCACAACGTTATACAATTATTTAAAGTCGTGCAATATCACTCTTACCTTTCTTAACTTTGGCCAACACAATTCTAAAACTTTAAAGGCAGTCAGTGTCAGTACTACACTGCGGTAATTTTTTGGTTTACAATAAAAATTTCATTGAACAATAATTTTTTTATCAGTTTCGAAAATCGCTAATAATGTAATTAATTTACGTACAATTATAAATGTTCTTCATAACAAGTTATTTAAGTTCAGATGCCAGTTTATCAATGTCTGGGCACACATCTGTCGAGCCCAAAGTCATAAGCGCAGCTAAGTTACTGTTGGTGAGTCTGGAACGTTGCTTGATTTTTATAGCGGTCTTTGGGGAAAATGACTGCTTGCATATGTTAGTCGAACCAAAACGACAAATGCATATTTGGCCGAATGACCGCAAGTGTTCAAATTGTTCGACAGGCAATAGTCGCCAGAATGAAATCATGTGATCAGCTGAAGGTGAAGCAGGCAGCTCCAAAATTTACATCTCTGTGCAGAATTGCATTTCAAATCAATTACTTCTTGCTGAAGAATTTGCTGTAATTGACAGAGCTTGGCAATAGGAAATACGCACGGATTTATGAAGAGGGCAACATTATCCGCCTCTATTGTGAACTCTTGATATCTCGACTTAAAGATATCCAGAAGACTTTCAAGTTTTACTTTGTACTGCAACAAGTCACATTTATTTTCCACCATAAGCATCTTCAGAGTTGGAAACGCCTTTAAAGTCCCTTCAGTCAGCTGTCCGATAAACAGTCGTAGTCTCATTTTAAATGAAGAAATGTTATCGAAAACATTTGTGAATAGCTTTTTTCTCTTCCCCCCCCCCCCCCCCCCTCCCTGGATCTTCGCATTTAAAGAGTTTAAATGAGACGTGATGTCTACAAAATATGCCAGGTCATTAAGACAGTCATCGTTCAGCAGACATTGCCGTTCTGTAGGCAATGCATTTTGCATTTTTCCCCCCAGACAGAAACAGATAAACACTATTTTTCAATGCCCAGAAACGTGACAGAACTTTCCCTTAAGATAGCCATCTGACACCACAGTGTAACAGTAGCTCATCGTCCTCCTCGTTCAGGTCTTAAAGAAACTATCTGAACTAACGTCTGATCAGCGGCTTACTTCGAATTTTGTTCACACATCTCAGAACAACATCCATGACATGTTTCAGATTTAAAGTCGTTCCACACTGATCTTCTTGGTGAATGATGCAATGATATTTTAATATAGTGCTGCCAAGAAACTGTTCCAATAATGCTAGACATCCAGAATGTTTACCCGTCAAATCCGAAGTACTGTCGGTGCATGCACTGTCCAATTTGTTCCATTCTACGTTGTTTGTCTCTACACACAACTTCAGAATTTCAAACAGACCAGTCCCTTTGGTAGTTGCATGCATTTATTCAAGTCCTAGAAGTTCTTCAGTGACTTCAAAATTATCGTTTATTGTTCGAACAATAACTGTGACCTGAGCTGTGTCAGAATTGTCAGTGGATTCATCCACTGCCAATGAAAGAAAAATTTACAATTTTTGATATTCTTCTTCTTTCATTCGCTTGAAATATGTCTATAACTGCAATGTTGTCTCTTGTATGAATTTAACTGTCTTTTTTAGTTCACACAGCGTTCCATAGAGTTTATCTTCCACTGTCGTCTCTCTAGGCCATAAGGT
This sequence comes from Cepaea nemoralis, assembly GCA_014155875.1. Taxonomy (NCBI): domain Eukaryota; kingdom Metazoa; phylum Mollusca; class Gastropoda; order Stylommatophora; family Helicidae; genus Cepaea; species Cepaea nemoralis. The sequence goes on from JACEFZ010020303.1 coordinate 32,731, forward strand.
TCGCCTAGATATGTTATATTTTGGGCAGTCTTGGAGTGTGTGCTCTGCTGTCTGCGACGCCAATCCACATGTGCACATGGCTGTTTCACCAATCGTGAATTGTGTATACATGTGGTTGCGTAATCTATTTTTATATGTGCTGCTCCTTGACGATGAACATCGTTGGCTAATTCTTCAACTCCCATGGCCATAGTATTATTAGACAAAGGAATCTGATCAAATTTTGTTTCACACTACTTATCGCCAAACATTCTAGCAGCAATTTTAAGAGAAGGCTTAATTATTGTTTCTGCATGGTGAACAGCTTGTTTTTTTTTGTTTTGTTTTTTTGCAAGCTAACAGAAGAGCGACTTTGTTCGACGCAACAACAACACTCTTGCTCTATTAGTTAGCCTTGGTGAAAAATGACTGCTGCCTGGTCAGAGAACTTTCTCTATGAAATCTTTTCTTAACTCCGAATTGATCGGATATTAAGGATTTATGTCTGAATGTGTGGTCGTGGGTGTCGTTGCAGATTAAATTGTTTTGGTAACAGAAACACAACATCCGCAGATTAAGCAAACTGGTTCACCACTACGGCTAGGCATAAACATAAGTTTCTCCCTCCAATCTTCGTTGAATTCACAACAAGCAACATCTTCACATTTTCGCTTTTTTACCATTGTTTGATTTTAGATTTTCCACACTCATGTTTATAGGCTTTAACGGTAAATTGTTATTTGAAAAAAACACATCTAATTTCAACACAATACTACCGACTCTGCTAAACAACATTAACAGACAACATGGGGTTTGCGCACTCTGATTGGTCGACAAGGCTGGGGTATGGGAACTTCATAACGTTTCGTTGTGAACTGAACAGACGCATTCGATAATATATAAGGATAACAACAACGAGCAGAGTAAATTATCGCACGCTGACGAAATACTCCGAGTGCATTTTTAAAACAAAAAAATTATTAAAACATATATAAACAACGAGGCCTCGCGTGCCACTTTCTTACTTCAGCTGGCGGGCCACAAGTGGCCCGCGGGCCGTGGTTTGGGAACCTCTGATGTAGACCATCAATTGACATTTTGTTGATTTCATTTCAACTGAAATCTTCCTACACACACACACATATATCAGTTACTTGTCAGTACATCAGAACCCCACTATCACGTCATGAAAGCAGTAAATCCATTACAGGTGAAACCTGCCTTTTATTTAGTTTGCAATTAATAAAGAACGCCGAATAAACATTAATTTAGATTTGTTAATGCTTGCAACGCTAAAATAAACATAGAGAGGCAATTATATGTGCTAAACAAAAGCCAGCTGAAACATAATTTTATAATGACATTTATGCTCAAGTAGATTGATGGATGTATACGGTGAGGCTGGGGAATTAGCTGCAGTCCTAGATTCATTGCATGTCATATATACATTTGAGCTGAGCTGAGCTTAGTTGAGTCAAGAACCGGCATCACAGCATCGGGACATTCCCATACATGCTCCGTTCTCTTCTTCAACAGTCAGCGAAGTGACCCAATACTAAGGGTACCTGTAGAAGTCTTATTATGTGTCCGTCTGGCTTTTTCTTGGAGTTATGTGTGTTGGCCAGATCCTCTGGTCACTCCAAGTAGCACCATTATCTCCAGGCCGTAATGATTTATCTATGTAATGTGTAGATACCAATCGTCCCAGAAACATGCCTGTTGTAAACATATCGCATTCTCATCTTATATCATTTCACCTTGTCCGCTTGTACCTTGCTGTGGCGAGATGAAGCATAAACAGCAGGAGATTTCCCGTGTATGTGCTTCAAATATCGAGATTCCCATGTACTTCCTCTCGTATATGGAGATTTCCATGGATTCTGTTATTCCCTCTGTCCATCGTTTACACTGTCGTCCTCTTCCTTTGGTTCTATTTGGTCTGTAAAATATTACTTGTTGTGGTATACTGTTAGTTGGTAGCCTAGTTATAAGGCCGAACCATTTAACTTATTTTTTTTCTAATCAAATCTAGCGATGCTATACCCCCCTCCCCTCCCCCACTTCAGTACTGATTTCTTAATTTCTGCTTTTCTCTGTTCTTGATACATTTAGTATTCTTCTCAGGAATCGCATTTCGGTTTTTGTAATTTTCCTTTTCTCTGTTTCTGTCATTGTCCAGGTTCGGCATTGGTAGGAAAAGAATGTTGTCGAGTGTTTTTTTTTTTTTTTTTAGTATCTACTGATACGTGTTTGTTCTTTAGTATTGGAGTCATTTGTCCATTGAGTTGGTTTGCCGTATTGCATCTATTTTCGATCTCGTCTTCTGGTTTGCCATTGCATTATTCTTTCCATTCGCCACCTCTTTGCCGACTCTGTCGACATTCAAATTCAAACATCCTTAAATAAGTTGTTTTATCTCTCACTGCAATTTTATCTAGCATTTATTCATAGGTGGTCATTGGAATGTTTGCCTTATTCATTGCAAGTAGCCAAACCCGATTACTGACTCTTCAGTTGATAGTAAATATGCTGTACTCGTTACCTCGTCACTACTGCAAAAACCGGACAGAATATCCGCTAAGTCCCTGTGAGATAGAGGAGCCAGTGCTTGGTGCCTACTCATGCAAGAGCAGTTCGTGTGAAGCTTTACACAGTACAGACTTAGAATCAGACGCTACAATTGCTCTAGTAACTCTCTTATCCGCTATCCACTTCTAGGCTGCCCTAGTCGGCTATACCTCCATGCTCATACTTGAGGCTGTGGACCAGTAGGCTCCATTTGGCTCAGTTACTACCTTTTTATTTTGAAAACCGATCAAATCATGAGATTGAGAGACAAATAGACAGACACACAGACAAATCAAATCAAATCAAATTATCTTTATTTTAAAAGGGTTACAAATTGGGCACGCAGGCCCGTCTTACATTCGGCCCTTCCAATCACTCATCTTTCGTTCATCAATGATGCATTATACATTTACATAGGAAGGAAAAAAACCATTGTCAAATGAATGTTGTAAACATAAACAATGCAAATTACCATGTTATGAGGCACATCTCCCACCCACCCACACATCACCCCCACGCGCGCACACACAACACACACACACCCATACACCAAGGGACACATAATACCCCACCAACCGACCCATCCCCCTCCCACAATCCCCCACCAACACACACTGCCCTGACCCGTTGCCTCAACCCTCACACACTCACCACCTACACAAACAACCCCCACCAACCCACACATCCCGCACCCACCCACATACACATCCTAACCCATACACCCATTCCCCACTCACACATCCTCTACCCACCCACCCACACGCCCAACCACCCATTCCCCAACCACACCTCCATTGACCACACATTCCCCACCCACACACACATCCCCCACCAACCCACACATCACGCACCACTCACATATCCCAACTCATACACACACATCCCCACCAACAGACATCTACCTACCCACAAACAACACATCTCCATACCCACCTATATATCCCCAATCCACTCCCACACACACCCCACCACCTACACATACATCCACACACACCCACACATGCACTAACTCACATCCCACCACACACATATCCCCCACCCCACCAATCCCCACCCACCCACTACATACACATGCATCCCCCACCCACACATCCCACACCCACACACCAAAACATCCCCCACCTACACACCACACACATATCCGTCACCCACATACCACACAATATCCCCACCCACACACCGCACACATATCCCCCATCCACACCCACACAGATAGCCTCACCCACCCACCATGCACATACCCCCACACCACACAAAACCCCCACCCACGCACACATCCCCACCCACACACCACACACATATCCCTAACCAACACACCACACACATCTCTCCACCCACCACACATCCCCCACCAATCCACCAGAGAGAGACCGAGAGATAGACTGAGATGGAAAGACATAGAGAGACAGAAGTACAGACAGAGAGAGACCGAGATATAGAGAGATATACCTAGAGGGAGAGAGAGACGAAAAAAGGACTTTGCCTGTTGGTAACAAACGAAGGCTTATACAAAACAAACAAAGGACACATAAAATCAAACCAGAATCCACGTGATTTACTAAAACTGGAAGCATTCCTTGTTCACATTCCTAAGTTTCTGAAATCAAATCTCGCTGCAGTTCGCTAGAATCTAGCCACGTGGAAACTAACGCTAATTCGGCAAACCTGCAGAATAACTAGCTGATTGTATTAATCAACAAACTTACTGACGTAGCGCTGGATCCCAAGTATTGTTCACGTCATATGCACGTTACTTGGGATCGATCCAGTGCAAGTACAACATTCAGGAAATGTGAACCACTTCGGAGGGTTTATGAGGCGAGCCGAAACCTTCTTTACTTCAACGCTCCGGGTCCAGGAGAGAAAATTACAGTCTTAAAGTGCTTGCTTTTAGTCCAATTCAATATCCAAGCCTGTTTTTGTCTCAAGGGCCTAATTTTTGTTTCTTTCTCTGACTATTTTCTCTCCGAGGCTTTCTTCTGTTTTATGACTTCTCGGTTCCTTTTTTTTTATTCTTTCAACAATGTCTCTCGCTCTTTTTTTTTATTTTCTCCATGCCTCTTCCTATCTCTGTCTCTCTCTCTCTCTCTCTCTCTCTCCTCTCTCTCTCTCTCTCTCTCTCTCTCTCTCTCTCACACACACACTCACTCTCTCTCACACTTTCATCCTCTTTCTCTTTCTCCCTCTCTTTTCCTGTTTCTCTCCCGCTGTCTGTTTATCTCGCTTTCGTCCTCTGTTTCTCTATTCTTCCCTCCTCTTACTTTGTATAGGTATCGTCCTCTTCAATGTCGCTCGCTCTGCCTCCCTCTCATATCCTTTCTATCTCTCTCTTTCTCTCTCTCTGTGTCTCTCTCTTTCTCTCTCTTTCTCTCTCTCTCTCTCCTCTCTCTCTCTCTCTCTCTCTCTCGCTTTCTTCCTCTTTTTATTTTTCTCTTGCCTCCTACTGTTTCATTTTCTCTTTATGGACTTTTGTCCTCTCTCTCTCTCTCTCTCTCCTCTCTCTCTCTCTCTCTCTCTCTCTCTCCTCTCTCCTCTTGTTATCTCTTGTCTCGTTCTTACACCCTCTCTCACCCTCTTTCCTCTAGCTGTCTGTCATTGCGTGTAGTTAGTGTATCATCACCCAACTGACTTATTCTACTCTTTCTTGCTTGTTTCCTACACTTCCATGGGTAATTTATTCATTGGCACCTTGCCGTCTTGACAGAAGATAGTTTGTGCTTTAAAAAAGGCATAATAACTTTTAACTATGGCGGTAGCGAGTGTGACTGATAAGGCCAATTTGCGCTGTAAATGTCCGTTCACAGTGGGTGCATGTGAACACGTGGTCATTTCCACCATCATGCACCATCTTACGTCTCAAACGCTTGGTGTGTGACTTTTCTGCAATAATTTTCTCCTTTGACTTTATTCCATTTCTGATATTTGCCCTCCATGCAACACGTTCAGCGGCGACTTGCTCCCAATGTGCATTATCAATGCCTGTATCAATCATGTCCCGCTTACACACATCTTTGTATCGTAGTAGAGGCCGACCCTGAGATCTCTTACCCATCTGTAATTCACCAAAAAAGATATCCTTTGGTATTCTACCATCATCCATCCTCCTAAGATGTCCTATCCATCTAAGTCTACGAAGACTGAGCATGGAATAAACTGTCACACAACCTGATCTTTCCAATACTTCAGTATTTGTGATTTTGTCTTGCCACTTAATACCAAGAATTCTTCGCAGACACCGCATATGAAAGCTGTTTAAGTTGTTCTCTTGGTGTGAGTAAGTTGTCCAGGTTTCACTGCCATAGAGAAGAGTACTAAGGACACAGGCTTGATAGACAAGGACTTTTGTTTTGGCAGTAAGCTTCCTGTTCTCCCAGACTCTTTTTCTTAACCTGTTCATTGTTGTTGCTGCCTTACCAATCCGGATGTTGATTTCCTCATCTAGGGATAATTTGCTATTTACCACTGATCCTAGATATGTAAAATGGTCTACTATCTCTAGTTCGGGCGTCGTCAATAAAGATTGATGGTACCCCATGTGCACCTTGTGACATAATCTGTGTCTTCTTTTTGCTAATTGTTAAACCAAATTCAGAACAAGCATTGGAGAATGCAGATAGTAGACATTGCAATTCTTCCTCAGAGTGGGTCGTAACTGCAGCATCATCTGCAAAAAGCAACTCTCTGATCAGTACCCTCCTAATTTTGGTCTTAGCCTTCAATCTCTGAGCATTGTAGAGGCCGCCATCTGAGCGTGAGTGAATGTATATACCACCATCCTGATCATGAAATGCATATTTCAGTAGAAGTGAAAAGTATATTCCAAAGAGGGTGGGAGCTAGTACACAACCTTGCTTAACTCCACTCTTGATTTCAAATTCTTCAGAAGTTGCACCATCAAACTTGATTATACCCTTCATGCCTGTGTGGAACGATTCCACAATGGACAGAAGAGTTGGTGGGCAGCCAATCTTCTTTAGTGCCTTGAACAGACCCTCACGACTGACCAAATCAAATGCCTTTGTGAGGTCGATGAAGGCAATAAACAGTGGTTGATTCTGTTCACGGCATTTTTCTTGCATTTGTCGCAATGAGAATATCATATCAGTGGTAGACCGGTTCTGTCGAAAGCCACACTGTGATTCGGGGTAGACTTGATCTCCCAGGACTTGAAGTCTGCGCAGAACAATTCTGGCAAATACTTTTCCAACAATACACAGAAGTGAGATACCCCTATAGTTGTTGCAGTCGCTCCGATCGCCCTTGTTCTTGTACAGTGTTATGATGCTTGAATCTTTGAAATCCTGTGGGACTTGTCCTTCACGCCAGCATAGCTCTATTAGCTGGTGGATCTGTATAGTGAGTGTGTCTTGCCCACTCCTGATAACCTCTATTGGAATCCCATCCTTACCTGGAGCCTTGCCAGATGCAAGTTCATTTATAGCACACTTAACTTCTGTTATGGTGGGAAGTGTGTCCAGGTGGTCAAGAGTTGGTAGAGCCTCTATGGCGTTGAGGGCATCATCCGCTAGTTTGGTCTCACTTGAGTAAAGCTCCAAATAGTGCTCTACCCATCTGTCCATCTGCTGTTTCTTATCAGTGATGATTTCTCCAGTCAAGGTTTTCAATGGTGCACTTCTTTTGATCACTGGACCGCAGGCTTTCTTTATTCCTTCATACATGCTTCTTATGTCTCCCTTATCACTTGCGATTTGAATGGACTCACATAACTTGATCCAATAATCATTTGCACACTGCCTGGCAGCCTTTTGCACATCCTTCCTAGCTTGCCTAAGCTCACTCAGAGTGTTGGGTAATTTATTATCAGTACTCAAACTATCTAATCAGGCATTCTGCTGTACACTTCATCTATATGCAAGTGCTGTATCTATTGGTTTCTTCTCTCTTTCATTCACTCATTCTGTCTCACCTTCTTTGTGTCTTTTTTCTTTCTTCTTCCTTTCGTTCTTTCCTTCATGAATTTCTCTCTTCTCTGTTACTTTCTCTCTTTAGTATGTCAATATCTTCTTTCTATCTGTTCTAGTCTGTTTATTTATTTGTTTCGTTTTTTTTTTAAGTTGATCTTCTTTCTTTTGTCTTTCTGTCTTTAATTCTTTCTATATTTTTTTTCTCCTATTATTTCAGTTTACAAATTGTCTTCACGATTTCGTTTTAATTTGTCTTTTCCCCTCTTTTTCCGAGTTTTCTCACGTGTTTCTTAACTCTCTATGTCATGAAGTTATGTTTACCAATTTGTTTTGCATTCCTGAATTTCTTCTTCTTCTTCGTCATCATCATCTTCTTCTTCTTCTTCTTCTTCTTCTTCTTCTTCTTCTTCTTCTTCTTCTTCTTCTTCTTCTTCCCGGGCTTCTATCTAAAAGCCATAGAAGCGAAGTGACTAGCGCACTTGTCTGTCGAGCTCTTAGTCATGTGTTCGAATCTTAATCGGAGTGCAATTTTTAAACTAACCCGGACTCTGTGGAGGACACAGGTTCATAAACTAACATGGACACCAGGAAATGTCCAGTACGCGGCCGGCTTGATCTTGACCACATCAGGCGTTAAGTGCCGATCGGTCTCAATAAACTAGCCGGAATATACCGAAAGACTTTATTTACTCTTCCCTCATTTCTTTTTTCATTTTTATTTTTGTTGGTTATTTTCCTCTCCTTTTCTACTCTTACTTTGTATTTGTAGCCTGTTTCTTTCTTTACTTCCATTCTCTGCCATATAAGTACACAAGCTTGCTGGTTTTCCTTATATGCCTCTGTGCTATTCTTTTCTGTCATCTGTTCTAATGTTATTGCATCTTCCTCTGTGCCTCCTTATGTGTGTTTTATCATCCCTTTCAGCAACACTTAACATGCTCCAATCTGTATTACCATAGCCAATGTACGATGCTAGTCTGGCCTAGTCAGCTAATAGGCTTCACAAGAATGCTCCGGCATCACAGATCAGTGATTCTCAAAACTGAGAAGACTGGGTATAGTTAAAGTGTATATTGTGTAGTACATGCCGTTGGAGACCGCAAGATGTGGAGAAGCATGATCGCCATCGCCAGTCGGCAAGGCACCTGATGATGATGATGTTACTGTATATGGGATGATGAGTAAAAAGGCTACACTTATTCTCGGTCACTCCCTCTGCACATGTGGGTGTAGTCTGTTGACAATGAAGTACCACAAACGTGTGGTAGCAACCGCCACAGACTTAATTTCAAGTGTCGTATATGTCGTGGTCTCCGGTCTCCGTGGCTAAGGGCTTGCGAACGCGGTTTGTGAGCCCGTATACCCGGGTTCGAAACACCGCGGTGCTGGGCTTTTTCTAAAAAGGTATAGGTGCCGGCCGTTCAGAACGCAATGGCAAACTACTGAGCGTAAAATTTGCCCAGGAATCACGAACAGCGAAAATGCTGGGGTTGACTGCTATGTCCTGTGAAGGACATGCAACTAAATATATGCTGTGGTAGATCATGCCATGGGGACGTCCTCATATGTCTCCCCATAGATGTGAAGTTCCAGCATTGGTTTTGCACACCCCGCTGGTTCCCGGGTTTGGAGAAGAGAAGGAGAATTCTGTAAACAATGCCCCGTGGAGCTAGTGCTTCGGTATCTCGTCTGGAGAAAATTCCTACTCTAACCGCATTCCGATAAGGCCACGCCCATTTAATCGGAGGCGACCTTTCACCATTTGAACGAACTTGAGAGTCACTTTCACCATTTCAACGGACTTGAGAGTCACTTTCACCATTTGAACGGACTTGAGAATCACTTTCACCATTTCAACGGACTTGAGAATCACTTTCACCATTTCAACGGACTTGAGAGTCACTTTCACCATTTCAACGGACTTGAGAGTCACTTTCACCATTTCAACGGACTTGAGAGTCACTTTCACCATTTCAACGGACTTGAGAGTCACTTTCACCATTTCAACGGACTTGAGAGTCACTTTCACCATTTCAACGGAATTGAGCGTCACGTTCACCTTTTCAACGGACTTGAGAGTCACATCTCAGTCTGGAGGTCCGCATGGCCGAATGGAAAAGACCCCTTGGTCTTAAACTTCCAGCGCGCTGATGCCGAGGTAGCGGTTTAACCCCTATACAGGTCAGTTGAACTAACATGTTGACTTCTACCACTGGACAACATAAAAATTAAAAGCTATAGTTAATGACAGGGATTCGAACCTGTCACCTCCATTTGATGACAGCACCTCTCTGCAGGAACAAATGTACTTCGACTCATGACCACCAAGGCACGTCAAAGTACACTTGTTCCTTTAGTGAGACGTTGTTGTCATTTGAACCCCGATACGGTAACTATAGCTGTCAATGTTTATGTTGCCTAGTGATTTCTCTATAGTGTGTTTTTTTTTTTTGGTTGCCTCAATATAAAATTCAATATCTCAGTAACCAACTGAGATAAAATGATGAGATTTAGTATATAACGTTATCATTATGTCCACTCAACAAAAATTTTTTTGTTCTGGAGATTTTACAGCAGATTTCAAAGTTAGCTTATATACGGTATATTAATTATGACTTAAAGATTACGTCCATGATTTTAACAGTTTTACAGATTCACAAAGACTCGACGCACATTATTCAAAATTTGCACGTGACTTTCGTTTTGAAACAAACAGCGCGAATATTCAGAGGCGTCTCCAAATGTGGGTTCTTTAATGAAACGTGATTATATAAATAAACTAGCTGACAAAGCCCGGTTTCTGGCGGGAATCAATCAATCAATCTATCAATCTATCTATCTATCTATCTATCTATCTATCTATCTATCTATCTATCTATCTATCTGCCTGCCTGCCTGCCTGCCTGCCTGCCGGCCCACCGACCGACCGACCGACCGACCGACGTACCGATATCTATCTATCTATCTATCTATCTATCTATCTATCTATCTATCTATCTATCTATCTATCTGTCTAATCTATCTGTCTGTCTGTCTGCCTGCCTGCCGGCCCACCCACCCACCGACCGACCGACATCTATCTATCTATCTATCTATCTATCTATCTGCCTGCCTGCCTGCCTGCCTCCCTGTCGGCCGGCCGGCCGGTCCACCCAGCCACCCACCGACCGACCGACCGACGTACCGATATCTATCTATCTATCTATCTATCTATCTATCTATCTATCTATCTATCTATCTGCCTGCCTGCCTGCCTGCCTGCCTGTCGGCCGGACGGCCGGCCCACCCACCCACCGACCGACCGACCGACCGACCGACCCACCCACCCACCCACCCACCCACTCAGCCAGCCAGCCAGCCATCCATCCACCCACCTATCTTTCTGCCTACCTACCTACCTACCTATCTACTTTTCTGTCTGTCTGTCCGGGCCGCGTCATTCATTTTATTCGGAGACTCCCGAGGGTTGTCGCTGGAGCTACGGAGTTCGTGCTTTGTGCGACGCTTTCCGCGCTGCGGAAAGAAACTGATCCATATGGGATAAAAACCCGGTGCAATGCAGCCGATTCTGTCGATTGTAAGCTACTTCTTTGATTGCACCCACTCCCATACGAATCCAGATACGCCTTTGTTTGTCATCTGAATTTGCAGGTCCTCATTACCGTAAACATAACTTTTTTAGCAAGAAATCACTAGTTGTTAAGCAAAACATCAAAGGAATGATGCCGCTTTCAATGATTTAAGTTGTTTTTGGACCTATCAAAGACATATTCCTTGGGTGGGGGTAAATATAAGACGGCTGGAAAAATTTCATAACGATGCGACAGACAGTTTTCAAAATAATTGATCTTGAATGACGGCATAAATTTCCGGACAGACTATAGTTTCTACTTCTTTCTTCTACTTCTAAGAGCGTCAAACATTACAACTGAATGTATTTAAGAGCTGTTAAAGTGGCCTCAAAGGGTTTCCCAATTGATATTTATATCATACAGGGTGCATTTTAATGACTGTGGTTTGTTTTTTTTTTTTTTTTTGAAAATATTGCCGTTCCAAGTTTTGTATTTACCTTTAATGCAGCATGAACTCCACAGAGGGTGAATACAAAACTTGGAACGGCAATATTTGCAAAAGCCCTACATTCATTAAAAAAACACCCTATTTTATTGTTGTCGTGAACCTTTTAGGGAAATTCCATGTAATGAAATCCATGAAGTAAATTACACTGTGAGTGTATGCGGGTGCATGTAACGTCTGATTTACGGACGTGATTGAAACGTTCTGGGGTTGAGAATTCAAGAGCTAGAAGGCGGACGTATTCTGTCCATCATTCATGCAGCATGTTGTTAGAAGCTGGGCAACATATTTGAGTGATCCCTTATGTGCTTAAGTGAAGTGTTTGTATTGCAATATTGAATATGTATTTTATATAGGGGTAGATTGTTGGGGAAGATTCCAGAAGACTGGGTTACTTCTAAAGTCCGACGCACTGGAGTTTATGTCATCATAGCTCCTACACGGTTTTGCAACTTAAGAATGAAAGAATAGACCAACTAACTGTGACCTAAAATGGGCAAGCAATGGTAGGAAGTTTCCGTGGCGACGTGGTTACGCTCTGAAGGTTGTGGGTTCGATTGCGGGCTACGTCATGCGTTTCACGAGTACAATGTTCTCGCAGACTTCTGGGGATCATCGCTGGAGCTACGGAATTTGTGCTTTTTTTGCTACGGGCCACCATGCGGACAGAGACCTAACAATATGGGATAACACCCGGTGCATGCAACGAAGTCGATCCTCTTACGTTGTTAACCTCTTGTTTAAGAATTGGGAGCGGACGTCCTGATTACATTGTGCACTTTGTTTCTACAATCATATTAAAGATGCAGTAGACAATAGACTACAGAAACGTCAGCATTGTACACTAATACATAGCACAATGACCAAACATACAACGTTGTCTTATTTTGATGAGTAACGTTGACATTAAATTAAAATCTGTTTTCAAAAGATAAGCATGCTACAATAAAGCAGTGAACAAATATCGGGTTGAACAGAAAACAGAATCAAAGACACCTGAGAAGATAGCAAGGCTTTTTCTGTATTAAAACATTCTTACCAGAGTGAAAACATACATTTCCATTTTGGTGATTTGGAAGATTAGAAGCTTAGCCACTAAGACTAATGTCAAAATGTTTAAAATAAACTGAATAAATAACCACATATATGAGACGAAAATGTGAAGAGAGTGTTAAATCAGCCCGTTAATCAGAAATAGCATTTGAGATTGTTGCAGAGATTGATTGATGATTGATTGTTTTAGGAACCGACATCACAGCATTCGGGGCATTCATATAAGCTCTCCGTCCCCCATCCTCAGCAGCCAGCGAAGAGTTCCAACACCAATAGTTCCAGTAGCAATCTGATTATATGTCCGTCTCGACCTTTCCTCTGAGCGTCGAGCGTCGGCCAGATCCCCTCGTCACTACCTCGCTGCCTCATTCTTGCCAGACTATGGTGATCCATTTGCTCCTCCGAGGTGTACACGTGCTCCCACAAGGCCGCAACCACGTCTGCCTTGTCATGCATCAATACTCCACCAAGTTTTGCCGAGCCAGCCAATCTGTCCGCCTGTTCATTCCCCAGCACACCGGCATGCCCGGAGAAAAGATCCAGGTGATGCTTGCCACCCGTGACCTCCGAAGCGAAGCAAGCCACTCTGCACGAAGCCTGCCTGTCCTCACCCTCCTCAGCATGCTTTCTGAGTCAGTTACAATCACGATGTGTGTATGTATCGTGTTCTCCATCCAGCGGAAAGCTGCACTGACCGCCTCCACCTCCATTCTTAAGCTAGATGTGGTATCATACGCCAGGCTCTCCTGCACCAAACGTCGACCATTAGCTTTTGCTAAGAATCCCCAGGCACTTCTCCTACCTCTCAACACCGAACAATCTGTGTAGATAATCACATCACCCGGGCGAGCATTATCCTGAATTAGTTGCTGGATTTCCACTTCCGTGGCCCCTGCTGGCCACTCCCTGCACTCCCGGCTCAATGCGATTATAATTCTGCACAAGTCTGCTCCGCTGGCACTCTGACCCACTCCTCTCCACGCCTAATGTTCTCCAAGATGCACACCTGTCTGTTCGTATCCTCCACCTTGTTGCAGAGACTTCTCCTCCGTTAATCAGAAATAGCATGTGAAATTGTTGCAGAGACTTCTATTCCGTTAATCAGAAATAGAATGTGAGATTGTTGCAGACTTCTCCTCCCACCAGATAGCAACACTTTATTTACACAGGGCTGTGTTACAGAACTATGCTTCTTCTTTCTAAGCTCGGAAACCGAGACTTTGCGCAAGACCAGTACGGGAACTTCACATTTGAGATGATGGATAATGGAACAATACAAATTGTTTTAAAAGGAATCTTGATCGACATCATTGCACCCTATTTCTTATCCCAAATGGCTCGACCTCTTTCTGCAGGGCCCTCTGTCGAAAGCATCGCACAAAACATGAACTGCATAGCTCCAGCGACGACTCCCAGTAATATCCGAAAAAAGTGCACTTGTGAACTGATCGACGTAGCCCGGAATCGAACCCACAACCTTCGGACGCGAGGTAGGCGACATAACCACTTCGCCACGTAATCTTCCAATGGGAACACAAGAATAAGTATGTAGCATAAAGACTGGCTGACTGTAGACGTAGGCGGGTAGTGTGTCCTTGACGGCCCTCACATATGTCATTGACAACGGACTCCAGCCGATTTACCCAGATGGGGCACTCTAACGCGTGGGCATAAGTGTATTCACAGAATATGTTGTATACTGAATTAGAGTGTAGTACTATGTGACATCCTTCGTGTCTTCCCAGCCACCATCGGGGAAGCAAAGAAGAATAACATTGTAAACTACCATGCATGTTGTAAAAGCCACACTGTAAACTACCGTGCATGTCGTAAAAGCCACATTGTAAACTACGATGCATGTTGTAAAAGCCAAACTGTAAACTACCGTGCATGTCGTAAAAGGCTACAACGGATGGTTGGTGCGGATCTGGCCATCTCGTCCAGTTGACAACAGCAGCTGCACAGTCCAACCAATCAAAATACGTCTACAAAGGGCTTGGTGGGAGATGATCGGGAGCTGTGCTTCATTGAGTGGTGAAAGGCAGATACAGAGAAGCCGAAGACAGTGTAACATAGAAGCCACGATGGCCCAGTAGCTAGCACAGTTGCCTGGCGGCTCGGTGGTCTTGTGTTTGAATCTTCCTTAAAGGCGACTGTTTTAAATTGAC
>JACEFZ010020303.1:52500-55000 GCA_014155875.1 Cepaea nemoralis
TGGCGGTAGAAGAAAGAAGTAGAGACTAGATGACAGGATCAGCACAACATAACAATTGAATGCTGTAGATACCCACCGGGATTTGTACTTGTCATCTCAAATGACGAAAGCTGCAGGAACACGTGTAGTTCGACACATGACCAACTAGACACCCGAATGAATTTAGATATTATGATACTTGCAACATGATGGTGGTGAAACTATGCTACTCGCAACATGATGGTGATGATACTATATTATTTGCAACATAAAGGTGATGTTACTATGATATTTACAACATGTTGGTGTTGAATCTATGATAGTTGCAACATGATAATCTTGAAACTATGATACTTGCAACGTGATGTTGGTGTTACTATGATACTTGCAAATGAAGATGGTGAAACTATGAAACTTGCAACATGATGATGGTACAAATATGATACTTGCAACATGATGGTGGTGATACTATGATGCTTGGCATATGCTGGTGGTTAAACTATGATACGAGATGATGGTGGTGATATTGTGATATTTGCAACATGACAGTGTTAAATATATGATATTTGCAATATGATGATGATGGTATCATGATACTTGCAACACGATGAAGATGATAGTTTGATACTTGCAACGTGATGATGATGATGATGATGATGATGATGATGATGATGATGATGATGATGATGATAATGATGATGATGATGGTGGTGATAGTAGTGGTGGTGGTGGTGATGATGATGATGATGATGATGATGATGATGATGATGATGATGATACTATGATACCTGCAACATAATGGTCGCGATACTATGATACCTGCAATGTAATGTTGGTGATATTATAATACTTACAACATGGTAATGGTGATACTGATGAGTCTAGACATGTCTTAACTTTTCGAACGAATCGAAGTGGACATTGATCAATTCGTCGCAACTTTGTGCGATGTATTCACGCAACATTCTCAATGAACAAACTGGGTCACTTATGTATCTTGTCTTTTATCTGCACAAGGACAAATATGTTCCAAGGACAAGATCTTTTGGTGGGCTTTGTGTTTCTCAATCGTTTATCGTCTGTGTATCTTTTCAGATGTTACCATCAATATATTTAAAGAAAGCAAAGGCAAACTTGAGCTAATGTACAGCTCCTATCTAGAGTCCCACTCTGAGCGCGGTGGCGGTTTAATCTTCTCCCGAGGGTGGCTAACATTCTAAGATCTAACTACATGGTGTTTCTAAAGTCTCGAAACACTTTGTATGTAGAACAAATTTGAAAAAATGAAGTAAATGATGTCATCAAAACATGTGCTCTATAGTCCATCGTGATGCAATATGTAGCGAATGGCTGTCGTCTGTTGGAGTGATTCTTTGCACTCCAAACAGAATGGTGATATGAACGGAAGAAAGAATTCTTTGAAATGTGTTCTACATACAAACTGTAGCGAGACTTTTAAAACACCCGGAATATAGATCAGGTTCCATGCTGACCAACACGTTGGGTCAATTCTTCCGTGTACAGCCTACCCTAATACTGGATCGTCGATCTGTCTAACTCCCCGTGAATCGCCATGTCTCTTGGTAGTTGTGATGCTACAGTACCGATCTTGACTACCCCCGTTGGTTTCTGAGCTTGGGGAGAGGAAGATAATTTTCTTACCATTGTCACTTATATCATCATCATCTTCCACTTTTGCCGTCAATCGTCGCCGGGAGGAATAATTGACGTCCTAAGCCGAGGCCTAAAATACTTGAAGGTCTAGTTAGCTGCATATCCTGTTCAGGACGTCGCAGTCAACACCAGCATATTTGGCTGTTCGTGATTTTTTGACAAGTTTACGTTCAGTAGTTTGCTAGTCCTTTCTGAACGATTGGCACTGATACCATTTTCATAACCACCAACGCAAGGCGGTCTGTTGTCACATCGCCTGCAGCTGTGTTTCGAGCGCGGTATGCGGGATTACCAACTGGTCCATAATCCCTTCATCACGGACCCGGCGAAGTCTAGTACAAAGGCAATGCCTACTATGAGACTATAACTTGTATTCGCCGTTGAGTTGTGCATCATCTGAGAATTGCACTTAGGCTGAAAAATTGCACTTGCGATTCAGGAATGTAAAAAGACTTGATCATCGATGCCAGCTGGCATAGCACTTAACAACGTGCATTGCTTTGACATGGCGGAAAATGTTTTTTTTTTCTGAAAAACTGGAACGTCATTATTGTTAGAGATCAGTAAAGCTACACATACAATTTGAAGATGACGATTGATTGATTGATTGATTGTGTAATTGATTGATTGATTGATTGATTGATTGATTGATTGATAAAAGTGACAAAGATGTTTTCAGAACAGAACACTAGCGCCTCACATTTTGTCTAACCCCAGCTTGAGTAAACAGCCAAGCTGGATTTCTGTTCACAATAATGTGCAATGCTTTGTGATCTTGTCTGATAGACCTGGTCATGGCTCGCCTCCAGTGGACTTGTATAAACACCAACCACGACAATTGTTTTTC
>JACEFZ010020303.1:60000-66409 GCA_014155875.1 Cepaea nemoralis
GCGGAGTTTAAAAAAGAAAACATTCTTCTTCGAGAGGAAATCCGAATTCTTAAAGAAGAGAAGGAGACTTTTAAAACATCCATACATGCCTTGAAACTAAAGCGTGCACAGTCATTTCATAAAAGTGCACAAACAGAAAGTATCCGTGGTGTTGGAGATGCGTGTGTTACCAGTGAATGTTCGTCGCATAATGACATACAGATAGTTTCTACAAGCAACAAAACCACCACTAAACCTGTAGAACGCACACCATCTATCTACCCCATCGATGTGCATGTCAGCAACAGGTTCCAGGCCTTAAGTGTAGACTCTCCAGCAGAAGACTTGGAATCACAGAGCTCAGTCGTTACCACTACTGGATATCAACAACCAACGCAAGCAAGATATAATAAACAAAAACACAAGAAAGACGACAGTGACCAGTGGCAACAACAGTCCAAGCGGACACGCCAGCAGCGTGAAATAAACCATAGATCATAGTGCAACACATGTCGTCATTGGAGACTCCCTGCTGAAGGGAATCTATAGTGATCGCATGTCATCTTCTGACAGCGAATCAACTTCAATCTACCCTGTACCAGGCGCTGACATTGACAGGCTGACCGCTACACTGCGACGATTCCAAGTGAACGACCGAATTAGGAGAGCAACAGTCCATATTGGTGTTAATGACATAATGGATAATAAAATCATCAGCACCTCACAACTAGCTACATTGGAGGTTCTGTTGCGCAATAGATTTCCGAAATCATCTTTGTTTATTTCATCTATCATCCCACCATGTTACGGGTTCCAGCGTCGTACTGCCGATGCTGCTAATCTAACGTTATATAAATTCTGTAAAAATAATAGCATGAATTTCATAAACAACACCCCTTACTTTACGTCACCGTCCGGAGCTCCAAAGAAAAAACTATACAGGGATCAAATACATTGTTCCAAGCTAGGAAGTAGCTTCCTAGCGAAGAACATAAAATATCCCGAACGTGCACAACAACCAGCACCAGTTACAGGAGTAAACCGCACTTCACCTCCGGCAACAGCCACCTCACTGTGTTCAGAAAACACTCCTTCTCTTCCCACACCACCCTTGCGTGTACCTCAGGAACACAATGTTGTGAATAGCAACCCAAGCTCCAATCCAAATGTTGCTAAATATGATACTTTGTTTCCTACCTTGCCCGTAAAACAGTCTCCCTCTATCATATCAAAGGGGACACCGTTAAACAATGGTGCTGTACCGTCGATGCCTGCTTCCAATGTAGGCACTTCCAGTGACAATCATAGCAATCCCTCACTGGACGGTAATCTACAACCCTATGAGTGGAACCGTCAACTTCAGCAGCTAATGCGATACAATCCTGCAGCCCTGCACCAAGCATTCATGATATCACTCCAGCAAAGACATTTTCCTGCACCCTCTAACAACCCTAACTATTTCTAAATAAAGTTTCAAAATCCCTGCAATTTGTATACCACAAGCGACATCTTCCTTTTAGTTTGTAATGTTCGCTAATCACGATCAGTGGCTCAACAAAAATGGTCTATATATAGGCCATCTCAACATCTTTCATCTGCTCAACAAATTACCTGAGCTCTCGGTAATACTGTCCAAACAGTTCCATGTGTTTGGAATTACAGAAAGTCGTCTTAACGACAAAATAACCGACTCTGAAATCTCACTTAAGGGATTAAAGTAATTCGGAAAGATGCAAATCAAAAATTAGAGACAGGTATTGCTGTATACATTTCCAATTCTCTCAACTGGTCCCGTAGAAGTGATCTCGAGACAGTAGAGATAGAATGTGTTTGGTTAGAGGTGAAGCCAGCCAGCCAACAACCGTTTCTCATTGGATACCTATATAGGAATCCTTGTGCCGGGTACAGTTGGTATGACTGCTTCACTACAATGATGGATAGAGTGTTTACAGCAGGTAGAGAAGTTATGATACTAGGTGACTTCAACATAGATATTAGTAAACCCAACCATACATGGGGACGATATCATTCTTTCTTACAATTTCAAACAACTAATAAAACCGTCCCAACAAGGGTACTGACACATCCTCAACTATAATTGATCATATATATGTTACTTGTCCAGATAATATTATTGAATGTTCTGTTCCTGTTGTACAGTTAGTGGCCAATACCCGGTATGTTGTACATGGTCAAGAATTGGGTTCAAACCTCTTAAACATAAACATGTAAGTATCAAATTTAGGAATTTTAAAGCATTCACCAAGATTTATTTTTGCAAGACTTAAGAAAGCAGCCCTTGATCACGTTTACCAACTTCCTGACCCGGGACGATGCATTAGCTTTCTGGACGAAGACAGTCTACAATGTGTTCGATAAACACGTGCCAATCAAGAAGTCGACGTCAAAAATCAACATAAATCCCCATGGTCACTAGAGAAGTGCTGGAAATCATGAGAGAGCGAGATACAGCACACAACAATAAAGACTTCATCAATTACCTGCAGACTAAGGAATAAAGTGAAATATGAAATTCGTAGGATAAAAAAAGATATTTTAAAAATTTGATTGTAGATAATTCAAACAGTACAAATATATGGAAGGTATTAACTTTGCTAACTAATAAGAAACGCCCTACAGAATCAGCAATACCAAATTCTATAACATGCGATGAATTTCAGTTGGTTCTTTCACAATCAGAAATAGAGAATCTAAAGTCTTCAATACAGACTCATCGTGCAATTTAAGTTCACTTGCATCATTCTGTGAGGAGAAGTGCACCAGAAATATTTCCCGCTGAGATTTCCGTTAATGTTGTGCAGTACGTTTATAAATATCTCTTGAACCTCAAACTCACCAAACTCACACGGCCTAGATGGTATCAGTAAAAGTAGCGAGTCCTTAACGTTCATATATAACCAGTGGCTGGCCAAAAACTATCTTTCCATCTGCATTTAAAATTGCTAAAGTGTTTCCGCTAATTAAAAATGGCTCAATCGATAATAGCGCTTTTGGGTAATTATAGACCTATTTCCTTACTATCGTCGCTATCAAAACCACTAGAAAAACACATCATAAATAACGTACACCATTTAATAAACAATGATCTAATAATTAACAGTTCAATTGGGTTTCGACCTAAATATTCTTGCCCATAGTTCTCTAACAAAAATGACCGATAACTGGCACTTAAACATCAACAACGGTAGGAATTTGTGGAGCGGTGTTTGTAGACTTTAAAAAGCTTTTGATATGGTTAGATCACGATATTTTAATAGAAAACTAAAGCAAATGAAGACAAGCACCAACATGGTGAACATAATTACGTTCATTTCTATCCGACAGGCAACAAGTCGTTGTCCTTCAACAACTGTCTATCAAGACCCACACAGCTTAATATTGGTGTTGCCTCAGGGCTCAATACTAGGTCCCGCTGCTTTTTTGCAGTTTATATTAATGATCTTCCTTTATATATCAATACAACTTGTGCATCTATTTGCAGACGACCTGTACTATATATACATAGTCAAGAAAACCGTAGTGAATTAGAGAATTCTTTACAAAGGAACTTGATAATCTTACTAGATAGAGCAATGAACACCGCATGCAAATTAACATCGACAAAACCAAATCCATGCTAATAACGGACCAGGACAAAAACTACAGACACTAGCCATAACTGGATCACCGCTCGAACTCCGCACTGGGCACGTTACCTATAGCTAATGTGACTGAACATAAAACACTAGGGCTTTTAATAGACAGCCATTTGAACTGGAGCTCTCATGTTCACGCTCTTACCAAGAAAATAGCACAAAAAGTTTACCAACTTGCTAAATTCAGCACTTCCTGGACGAAAGCACACGAAAAATATTCTATACATGCTATATCCAATCACATCTCGATTACTGTTCCACAGTTTGGGATGGTTGCCCTAAATCTAATTTAAAACGACTATGTTCTCTACAAAACCGCGCTATTCGTCTGGTTTCTGGCATAAAGCACGTTGAAAGTAATATTTTGTACAGTCATCTAAGACTTCTACCACTACAAAAGCGCTTCCTTTCAACAAAGCCAAATTAGTGAATAAAATTATATCTCAAAATACCCCAGAGTATCTTCTGCCGCTTATTCAATCTAACGCAATGAACAGCAAGCGCCTAAATTTGTTACATGTCTCAAACCTAGATTGGACCTATACAAACATGTTTCGCCTATTCTGGTGCTCACTTATGGAATGATCTGCCTCCAGATCTGAAAACTCCAATGAGTCCCTACACATTTAACCGAAAACTCTTTCAATACTTAATCCATACTGTAACAGTGAGGGATTCTAGGTTAGGAGTAAAGAGTTAAGGAATGCTGCGCAATTCCTTGACTAGGGGGAAAACCATAGTGAACGTGTCGTGCACGAATGAAGAAGGGTATCTAGGAAAACACACACGTCACTTGGGGGCCAGCGAGAACAGATGTCAACACCGAGAAGGGAGTTCTCCATTCATATGTGCTGAGCTAGAATGATTCATCAATAAATCCTTTTCTAACAACGCGAAGACTGACTTGTCTGGTGCTATACGTTCACGATCATAGCCTTTGTGTGTAGCACTGTCACACAAGGCTGATTTGGTGCCTTTGACCATTACGAAACATGGGAGGTCGCGGATGAGAGAATACCGCCATAGTTATGTCGGGCATGTCCGGAGAAGTAATTAATTTGAAAACAACAGATGAAAGCCGACTGTTGGTAGCTGTTCTGGGTTTGCACTAGATTCCTGATTAAGAAGGAGATCCAATTTCAAGGTCAGCGCTAAAGAAAGGTTTGAGTGATACTTAATTTTTTGAAAGACTGATGTTATTGCATAATTATGAAATTAGTTGGAGAACTGACCAACGCAAAATGCTATAAGTAATGCCGTTTTGCATCAAAAATCAGTAAGGAAAAAATGAGTTTAACCCGTGGGACTGTTGAAGGTGAACTCAAGGTTATGGTACGAATTCCAGAATTATTGAAATCAAGGTCTGCAATTACTTTATACTTTCTAACTATTTAAACTGACCATGGCGAGAGTTCCACATGAAAATAAGAGACTGGATAGCGTCAGCTTTAAGTCCAGTTGTTGTTGACTGGATTACGTTTGATATATATGAAAGTCACAGATTGCTGCTGGAAAGTAAGTTTGTTTTTGCTGAAGTCGTGAGCAATTGTTGCATGAAGGTGAACTTATCTGAAGGGAATCTACAGTAATCGAGCAGGTAATCAAAGTCTTGTTGCGAGCCTGATATCGAGCGTGATCAACGTCAGGAAATAATTGGAAATAATCGAATTTCGACTTCAAGTAAATTCGTAAGGAAAGAAATCCAGAGGCTCTTCGTTGTTCTGATCATTTTAACGAGCTTGATTAGAGTCCTTTTTTTTTATGTGGTGTAGGAAATTTTGAATCAGGAGGTCATTTAAATTCTTTTATCAAAATTCAGGGTTGAAACAGGAATATTTCTTCGTCAGGATCTTCGATTGGAGGATTTAGTTAAGTTAATTAGATAATATTAGAGTAATTAACAGATTGTGTATTGTTGCTGGGTTTGAAATCAATATTGTTGAAATATTTGTATATTGCTTGATAATTATAAATTTTAGGATGGAATCCCAAGATTTTTCACAGGTACTCACTGGAGTTGGCGGGGCAATATCAAGGTTGGATGCGGTGTTAAGACAACAGAATATAAGCAATGATGTTGAAAGATTTAGTGGTCAAGCAAATCAGTTTAAGAAATGGATTATTTCATTGAAAAACATGCATATTTAGTAAATGCTACAGACGGAGAGAAAAAGAACTTGGCATACAGAACAAGTACAATTCCAGTTTCTGACCATATTAGAAGAAAGTTAGAAGCAGCAGGAGGTGAAACTTGGGAAGAATTCAAAGATGATCTCGCAAGAAAATATGCTGAAATTACTGATCCACAACACGCATTCTCAGTATTGCGACAGACTAGACAAAAACAGCACAGAAAGTGTTCAGCTATACAGTGACAGGTTAATCAACTTAGCTGAAGAGTCATTCTTAGGACAGAATGTACGAGCAGAGGAAGTGGAACGGATGTTGGTAGGGATTTTTGTTGATGGAATTAAGTCAGATGGATTGAAATTTAAATTATTAAGAGAGAATCCTGCAAGATTGTCACAAGCGGTAGATATCGCTATACAAGAGGAAAGCTTGAGGAGGAGGTTTAGGCTAAGGGTAGGACGAGAGTTAGGTAGTAGTTCAGAAGATAGAATTGAAGAACCTATGGAAATAGGTCAGTATAGACATGGATGGAGAGGAAGACGAGGAGAAATACAGATGGTGCAAAGAAACGAGAATGTATATAATCAAGATAGAAGAGGACAAGTGAGAAACATGGAAGGTAACACAAATAACTCGAATGTGGG
>JACEFZ010020304.1:0-62476 GCA_014155875.1 Cepaea nemoralis
TGCCAAAGTTTCAAAAGTTAATATTAAACTGGTTGAAGGGAAGTTTTAAAAAGTTAAAATCAACATTTCATGCAACTAAATGCAAGGCTTTGAGGAGACACCCGAGAAGGGAGGAACAATACAGACTTCATGATCGCCTGCGCCAGTCGTCCTCGTCACGGTCAATGTGTAGTCAAAGATATAATTATTTCGTGGCAATTGTTGCGCTAATTTGTAACGGCCTCATTGAGTCAGTCCAGTACAAAGTGCACATAACATCTCTAGCAGACGTGCTACAGCAGGCGGGCGCTGGACGGACTGACCGCTGACCACTTGTGGAATTAATTGTTCTATCTCTCGGTGTCCAGCATGGACTTCTCACAAGCTGACCACAAGGTAATACACACACAGATCTCTCGAGAAACCTAGTGCAGGGTTAGGATGTCTATCTGTTGCTCCTGGTTTGTACACTCAAGTAAATTGTCCGAGGTTGCAAGTTTTGTTAAGTTTGTTGAGAATGTTGGAGTTGTCACTTTTCCCTGTAGGTTGTGAATTTGAATAACGAAGACACAAACAATAGATTGCACGATTTATTGCCGGCCTGGCATATTTCGCTGAACTACTGAACGTAAAATTTGCCTATTACATCAACAGCAGCTGGAAAATGTTGGTGTTGACTGCAACGTCCTGCAAGGGATATGATTATGACCGTATTATTTTTTTTCCGCATTTCCATCCTATCCTGTTTCAGGATTTTGCGGTCAACATCAGCATCTTTCATCTGTGTGTTGATTCCTAGGCTAGATTATGCTCATCAGCATGCTATGACTTTCTGAGCGACCGGCTCCATACTCTCATAAGTCACTGGCGCGACTCGAACCGTTTCCAATTCTCGTGCGCTCACGTCAACCACGAGAGTATTCGGGGTTACGGAGAAAGCTGCTAACCCCTCGGCCAGGCAGACTGGCATATGACCGATATGCAACATTTAAAAAAACAGAAATCGTACAACATAAAGTTAGTAGATACATCTACTGATAGCATCTAGCAGGTTTGATTATGATTTCCAAATTGAATATTTACTAATGAACGAACCAAGGAATAAACTTTATTTTCAAAGGGTTAAGAATTGGGCATGCAGGCCCGTCTGACATTCTGTCCTTCTTCTCCTTTTCCGCTCATACATTATTTCATTCAGCATCACTTATGAAGCCAATCTTAGACAACGATAAGCATTGAAACGCATGAAAAATAATCAATAATACATGACTCACTGAGGCAATGTTTAACATGGGCATTATAAATACCTAAAGAAGGTGTAACGTACCAAACATATGGGAATGTTTATTGGCTAGTTGTTGTTTGAGATAATCTCCATTATTATTGTTTTTTTTAAGGGGGGCATGTAGACTGTACCGAGGTAGTGTTCAAACAGATTGTGACTGAATGTATAATGATTGGTGGTGTCTTTGATTTCTTGTGGAAGATTGTTCCACAACTGAGTGGCACAGTATGCTAAGCTTGTTTTATATAAGTCTATCCTAGGTTTAGGACATGAAGTATATTTAGTCATTCGCTATGTCTTGCGTTATATTTAAACAATGGCCAAAGGTAGCTTGGAGCATTTTAAAATAGGATTTTGTGAATTAGTTAGCCTTATTAAAAAGTAGGCATTTATGTAGTGGCAGTAACTGAAGACGTTTATGTAGGTTAGAATTGTCGGTAAGCGTTTCACCATTAATTAAATGCACTGAACTTTTCTGGAGTGAATAAAGGCGTTTTGTTATTGATTTGGAGCATCCATCCCAGATTGTGGAGCAATAATCAATATGTATTTGTATATGGGAAGTATAGAATATCTTTCTTGTGTTTTTGTAGAGGAAATTTTTAATTTTGGCAAGTTGGTATACTTTTTCAGCTATTTATTTGTTTTACAAGAACATGAACATGGGAATTAAAGATGAGATTTTGATCGACTCCCCACAACTGTACATGTTTGTGAGCTGATGTGTAGCTGTACTGACATCTGACCAGCGACTCCCCACAACTGTACATGTTTGTGAGCTGATGTGTAGCTGTACTGACATCTGACCAGCGACTCCCCACAACTGTACATGTTTGTGAGCTGATGTGTGTCTGTACTGACATCTGACCAGCGACTCCCCACAACTGTACATGTTTGTGAGCTGATGTGTAGCTGTACTGACATCTGACCAGCGACTCCCCACAACTGTACATGTTTGTGAGCTGATGTGTATCTGTACTGACATCTGACCAGCGACTCCCCACAACTGTACATGTTTGTGAGCTGATGTGTAGCTGTACTGACATCTGACCAGCGACTCCCCACAACTGTACATGTTTGTGAGCTGATGTGTAGCTGTACTGACATCTGACCAGCGACTCCCCACAACTGTACATGTTTGTGAGCTGATGTGTAGCTGTACTGACATCTGACCAGCGACTCCCCACAACTGTACATGTTTGTGAGCTGATGTGTAGCTGTACTGACATCTGACCAGCGACTCCCCACAACTGTACATGTTTGTGAGCTGATGTGTAGCTGTACTGACATCTGACCAGCGACTCCCCACAACTGTACATGTTTGTGAGCTGATGTGTAGCTGTACTGACATCTGACCAGCGACTCCCCACAACTGTACATGTTTGTGAGCTGATGTGTAGCTGTACTGACATCTGACCAGCGACCCCCCACAACTGTACATGTTTGTGAGCTGATGTGTAGCTGTACTGACATCTGACCAGCGACCCCCCACAACTGTACATGTTTGTGAGCTGATGTGTAGCTGTACTGACATCTGACCAGCGACTCCCCACAACTGTACATGTTTGTGAGCTGATGTGTAGCTGTACTGACATCTGACCAGCGACTCCCCACAACTGTACATGTTTGTGAGCTGATGTGTAGCTGTACTGACATCTGACCAGCGACCCCCCACAACTGTACATGTATGTGAGCTGATGTGTAGCTGTACTGACATCTGACCAGCGACTCCCCACAACTGTACATGTTTGTGAGCTGATGTGTAGCTGTACTGACATCTGACCAGCGACTCCCCACAACTGTACATGTTTGTGAGCTGATGTGTATCTGTACTGACATCTGACCAGTGACTCCCCACAACTGTACATGTTTGTGAGCTGATGTGTATCTGTACTGACATCTGACCAGCGACTCCCCACAACTGTACATGTTTGTGAGCTGATGTGTATCTGTACTGACATCTGACCAGCGACTCCCCACAACTGTACATGTTTGTGAGCTGATGTGTAGCTGTACTGACATCTGACCAGCGACTCCCCACAACTGTACATGTTTGTGAGCTGATGTGTATCTGTACTGACATCTGACCAGCGACTCCCCACAACTGTACATGTTTGTGAGCTGATGTGTATCTGTACTGACATCTGACCAGCGACTCCCCACAACTGTACATGTTTGTGAGCTGATGTGTATCTGTACTGACATCTGACCAGCGACTCCCCACAACTGTACATGTTTGTGAGCTGATGTGTAGCTGTACTGACATCTGACCAGCGACCCCCACAACTGTACATGTTTGTGAGCTGATGTGTAGCTGTACTGACATCTGACCAGCGACCCCCACAACTGTACATGTTTGTGAGCTGATGTGTAGCTGTACTGACATCTGACCAGCGACCCCCCACAACTGTACATGTTTGTGAGCTGATGTGTATCTGTACTGACATCTGACCAGCGACCCCCCACAACTGTACATGTTTGTGAGCTGATGTGTGTCTGTACTGACATCTGACCAGCGACCCCCCACAACTGTACATGTTTGTGAGCTGATGTGTGTCTGTACTGACATCTGACCAGCGACCCCCCACAACTGTACATGTTTGTGAGCTGATGTGTAGCTGTACTGACATCTGACCAGCGACTCCCCACAACTGTACATGTTTGTGAGCTGATGTGTATCTGTACTGACATCTGACCAGCGACCCCCCACAACTGTACATGTTTGTGAGCTGATGTGTAGCTGTACTGACATCTGACCAGCGACTCCCCCACAACTGTACATGTTTGTGAGCTGATGTGTAGTCTGTACTGACATCTGACCAGCGACCCCCCACAACTGTACATGTTTGTGAGCTGATGTGTAGCTGTACTGACATCTGACCAGCGACCCCCCACAACTGTACATGTTTGTGAGCTGATGTGTAGCTGTACTGACATCTGACCAGCGACCCCCCACAACTGTACATGTTTGTGAGCTGATGTGTATCTGTACTGACATCTGACCAGCGACCCCCCACAACTGTACATGTTTGTGAGCTGATGTGTATCTGTACTGACATCTGACCAGCGACCCCCCACAACTGTACATGTTTGTGAGCTGATGTGTATCTGTACTGACATCTGACCAGCGACTCCCCACAACTGTACATGTTTGTGAGCTGATGTGTATCTGTACTGACATCTGACCAGCGACTCCCCACAACTGTACATGTTTGTGAGCTGATGTGTATCTGTACTGACATCTGACCAGCGACTCCCCACAACTGTACATGTTTGTGAGCTGATGTGTAGCTGTACTGACATCTGACCAGCGACTCCCCACAACTGTACATGTTGTGAGCTGATGTGTAGCTGTACTGACATCTGACCAGCGACTCCCCCACAACTGTACATGTTTGTGAGCTGATGTGTAGCTGTACTGACATCTGACCAGCGACCCCCCACAACTGTACATGTTTGTGAGCTGATGTGTAGCTGTACTGACATCTGACCAGCGACCCCCCACAACTGTACATGTTTGTGAGCTGATGTGTAGCTGTACTGACATCTGACCAGCGACCCCCCACAACTGTACATGTTTGTGAGCTGATGTGTAGCTGTACTGACATCTGACCAGCGACCCCCCACAACTGTACATGTTTGTGAGCTGATGTGTAGCTGTACTGACATCTGACCAGCGACCCCCCACAACTGTACATGTTTGTGAGCTGATGTGTAGCTGTACTGACATCTGACCAGCGACCCCCCCACAACTGTACATGTTTGTGAGCTGATGTGTAGCTGTACTGACATCTGACCAGCGACCCCCACAACTGTACATGTTTGTGAGCTGATGTGTAGCTGTACTGACATCTGACCAGCGACTCCCCACAACTGTACATGTTTGTGAGCTGATGTGTAGCTGTACTGACATCTGACCAGCGACCCCCCACAACTGTACATGTTTGTGAGCTGATGTGTAGCTGTACTGACATCTGACCAGCGACCCCCCACAACTGTACATGTTTGTGAGCTGATGTGTAGCTGTACTGACATCTGACCAGCGACCCCCACAACTGTACATGTTTGTGAGCTGATGTGTAGCTGTACTGACATCTGACCAGCGACTCCCCACAACTGTACATGTTTGTGAGCTGATGTGTAGCTGTACTGACATCTGACCAGCGACCCCCCACAACTGTACATGTTTGTGAGCTGATGTGTAGCTGTACTGACATCTGACCAGCGACTCCCCACAACTGTACATGTTTGTGAGCTGATGTGTAGCTGTACTGACATCTGACCAGCGACTCCCCACAACTGTACATGTTTGTGAGCTGATGTGTAGCTGTACTGACATCTGACCAGCGACCCCCACAACTGTACATGTTTGTGAGCTGATGTGTATCTGTACTGACATCTGACCAGCGACCCCCCACAACTGTACATGTTTGTGAGCTGATGTGTAGCTGTACTGACATCTGACCAGCGACTCCCCACAACTGTACATGTTTGTGAGCTGATGTGTAGCTGTACTGACATCTGACCAGCGACTCCCCACAACTGTACATGTTTGTGAGCTGATGTGTAGCTGTACTGACATCTGACCAGCGACCTCCCCACAACTGTACATGTTTGTGAGCTGATGTGTATCTGTACTGACATCTGACCAGCGACCCCCCACAACTGTACATGTTTGTGAGCTGATGTGTAGCTGTACTGACATCTGACCAGCGACTCCCCACAACTGTACATGTTTGTGAGCTGATGTGTAGCTGTACTGACATCTGACCAGCGACTCCCCACAACTGTACATGTTTGTGAGCTGATGTGTAGCTGTACTGACATCTGACCAGCGACTCCCCACAACTGTACATGTTTGTGAGCTGATGTGTATCTGTACTGACATCTGACCAGTGACTCCCCACAACTGTACATGTTTGTGAGCTGATGTGTAGCTGTACTGACATCTGACCAGCGACCCCCCACAACTGTACATGTTTGTGAGCTGATGTGTAGCTGTACTGACATCTGACCAGCGACTCCCCACAACTGTACATGTTTGTGAGCTGATGTGTATGTGTACTGACATCTGACCAGCAACTCCCCACAACTGTACATGTTTGTGAGCTGATGTGTAGCTTTCTGGACTTTTCCCAGGGTGTTAGTCCACTTGTACAGTGTTGAAACAGGATGCCATCAAGATTGATAATGAAGCAGGCTAATAACAGCCTATTAAGAGAGATGTGCAACAGAGATGCGTGATGTCTCCAGATTTTTTTCCCCTGAACAGTGAACATATTTTCAGAAATGTAGAAGGTATGAAAGGTATCATAATTGGAGGACGAAGCATCAATAACATTAGATATGCAGATGATACAGTATTGCGTGCAGACAATGAGCAAGGTCTGCACCATTTAGTAGATGCGGTTGTTGCACACAGTGAACAACTGGGGTTAGAATTAAAGTGTAAAAAGACATAGATTATGGTCATCATTAGGAATAAGGAAATACCACAATGTAATCTACATATAAATGGGAATATTCTTCAACAAGTGAATCGGTACAATTATCTTGGAACAGTCATAATATCTGATGGGAGATGCCTTGAAAAGATTAGAACAAGAATCACCATGGCGAAGGTAGCCTTTTGCAAGATGGAAAACATACTGACCAATATCAAGATCTCATTTGCAACGAGACAAAGAGTGTTGAGTTGCTAGATAGAACTTGTGCTTTTGAATGTATATGAAGCATGGATAATGAGCAAACAGGCTGAGAAACATCTGATGGCTGTGGAAATGTGGTTTCTGAGGAAAATGCAAAGAATACCATGCACAGACAGAAAAATCAATGACCAAGTCCTACAAGAAACACATGAAAATCGTAAACTGATTAAAGAAATTAGACGTAGACAGTCACAATGTTTGGTCACGTTATGAGAAGAAATAAATTGGAGAACTTGGTGATAACTAGAAAGATCAGAGGAAAGAGAACAAGGGGAAGGCAGAGAAGTAAATACCTGGATGGCTTGGCCATGTGGCATGGTCAAGACAAGAACACTGGGCTGATCCATGACTCTGGTGTTTGAGTGAAATGGCGAAACATGACCACCCCTGCGCTTATCAGCATGGCACATGATGATGATGATGATGACAGTGTGTTCATGTTTTCAGCTGTATCAAGAAGGCTTTGCCATCATCGAGAACTTTCTCACAGAGGAAGAGATCTCAGCTCTCAAGGAGCGCATGCATGAGATTGTCAACGACTTGAATCCACAGGAGCATCAGACCGTGTTTTCAACAACCAACCAGGTGAGTCTGTTTGTCTGTTGTTTTGTTTGTCTATTGTATAATTTATCTGCTTGTATATATAGTTTGTTTGCTATGTTGTTTGTCTATTAAATAGTTTGTCTGCAGTAAGGTGTATCTGTTGTATAATTTTTCTGTAATGTGTCTTGTAGTTTATTTGTCATAAAGTTTGTTCCTAATATTACATGTCTCCTATTTGGCTAGAATGTTGTATGTTTTCAACTGTTTTGCTTAGATGTGTAATTTATGTGTTTTTTGTTTGTTGTGTTGTTTGCTTGTAGTTTCTCATTGATGATTGATGTCATCTGTTGCAGACACGCAATGATTACTTCATGAACAGTGGAGACAGGATTTCTTTTTTCTTTGAGGAAGGAGCTTTGGATAAAGATGGTAAAGCCTGTCTTTGTGATGATTTCCACCTTTGTATGTAATCCATCCCTTGTCAGAAGTTATTTTCCTGTTCCATTCCATGCTAGTAGAGTGTCAGTTGTCGTTCTTCTGCTGAAGCCTGATTATCTGGAAATACTATCCATGTCATATATTTGTCTTTTGTGATCCATTTGTCCAACATAATCTGTATTGTCTGTCTTTTCCAGATATTCATAATCTTTATTGTTTGTCTTCTGTGATCCCTTTGTCCAACATATGCTGTAGTGTCTGTCTGTTGGGATCCCTTTGTTCAATATAATCCTTATTGTTTTCTGTTGGGATCCCTTTGTTCAACATAATCTTTGTGTTTTGGGATTTATTTGTCCAACATAAGCTGTATTGTTTATCTTTTGGGATCCATTTGTTAATTATAAATGTTATTGTGTGTCTGTTGGGATCCATTTATTGTACATCAACAACTTCCTTTCTTTCCCTGAGTCTTGCTTGTGTTAGTGTTCACCATAAACTATTGTTCATGTTTATGTCACACGGACTCTGCCAAAACCACTAGAAATGCAATCATTTTATGTTCCACTGACTGTGCTTAATACCTCCAAAAATGTCATCTGTTTTGTCCTTAATTATCAGGTCAAATTATAACAATTCATCGTTTATAATTAGTTATAGCCTAGTTATACATTATACTATAGAAGTTTGATATGGTTACAATTAAGTTTTTTTCTTCAATTAATGATTTAATTTCAATCCAGCTGTCAGGTTATCATCCATTGTCCATTATGTTTTTATACCAATACAGTTATAATTAATTTTGCTATCAAGGTATGATATTGAGGCCGGACACGCTGACCCTTGAGGTGTAAAACTAGGTGTGAGGCATTTCCCTCAAAAGAGGATTGGAGGAGAAGAGGAAGACAATGATCATCTTTATGGATTGCGACATTAAGAACAACAGTCATCAGATTACCTGGAGCATGCATATTTCCTGTGGTAACAGACAGGTGTGAAACTATTGGGAGGCATACGTGAATGTCTAGAAAAGATCACTATGGGGAGACATACATCAATATGTGGAAAATATAACTATGAGGAAGCATACATGGATATCTGGAAAATATAACTATGGGAAGGCATACTTGAATTTCTGGAAAATATAACTATGGGAAGACACCTGAATTTCTGGAAAATATAATTATGAGGAGGCATATGTGAATGTCTAGAAAAGATAACAATGGGGAGGCATACTTTAATATCTGGAAAAAGATAACTATGGGGAGGCATACCAGAAAAGTGGAAAAAAAGGAAGATCACAAAGTAGTTGGATTCAAGACTTGAAGGATTAGTTACATATGACAGTAACAAAGGCACGACATGTGGCAGATGATAGACAGGAATGCCAAGATGCATCATCTTCCATATTTGCCATAAAGTGTCATGGGGAGGAATAGTTGACGTTCCGGTGCCCAATTTGTGGCACTGGATAGTGTCGTTCTGTGTGACTGTACAATGTCTTTGGTGACATAAATCCATATTTTTCTGGGGTGCCCTCTCGCTCTCGTATCAGATCTTCTTTGATGTAGCATTTAATAAGATAGCCAAACCACTTGATCTTCTGTCTTTCTCAATATATCTGACACAAGGTGTTGATCCAACTGTCTGTCTGATAACATTATTTCAGACTCAGTCTTGGAAAGTTAAATTGGCAGCTATTTTCAAACATCTCATCTCACATGTGTTGATTTTGTGTAAGTGTAATGGGAGAAACATTCTGCACAGGACAAGCCGCACTAGATGATGATGATGATCAGTTGATTGTGATGAGTCAAGAACCAAGTGATATGGATGCGATAATCCAGTTATATTCACATTATAATGAAGCCACATTCAAGTGATCACCTTTTCTCCTCTGTCACCAGGTAACTTACTTGTAGACAAGCATCTGTCTGTGAACAAGATTGGGCATGGTATGTCTGTGTTTTTTTTTAATGTATTTGATGTTTTGTCCATTGTATGCAGTGTCTGTTGTTTAGTTTTTCCCATTGTGATGTCTCTTGTATGCTTTGTGTGTTGTTTAGAATCACTTTTGTATAACGTAACTCTTGTATTTTTGGTTTGTTGTTTCTTTTATCTCTTGTTTACATGTCTGCCATTTAGTCTTATCTATTCTGTGTTCTCTGTTGTTTAGTCTTTCGATTGTATGCTCTATCATTTGTTTGGTTTGTCTATTTTGTGTTGTGTCTGTTGTTTGATATAAGTATGATGTCTGCTACATTTTACTGTTTAGCTTTCATGTGATGTTATATGTTGATCAGATCCTTCTCTTGCCATGTCTATATGCTGCATTCAACAGATCCTTCTCCTGTCCTGTCTAAATATTGTACTGAACAGATCCTTCTCCTGCCCTGTCTAAATGTTGTACTGAACAGATCCTTCTCCTGCCCTGTCTAAATGTTGTATTGAACAGATCCATCTCCTGCCCTGTCTATATGCTGTGTTCAACAGATCCATCTCCTGCCATGTCTATTTGCTGTATTGAACAGATCCTTCTCCTGCCCTGTCTATATGCTGTGTTCAACAGATCCATCTCCTGCCATGTCTATTTGCTGTATTGAACAGATCCATCTCCTGCCCTGTCTATATGCTGTGTTCAACAGATCCATCTCCTGCCATGTCTATTTGCTGTATTGAACAGATCCATCTCCTGCCCTGTCTATATGCTGTGTTCAACAGATCCATCTCCTGCCATGTCTATATGCTGTGTTCAACAGATCCTTCTCCTGCCCTGTCTATATGCTGTGTTCAACAGATCCTTCTCCTGCCCTGTCTATATGCTGTGTTCAACAGATCCTTCTCCTGCCCTGTCTATATGCTGTGTTCAACAGATCCTTCTCCTGCCCTGTCTATATGCTGTGTTCAACAGATCCTTCTCCTGCCCTGTCTATATGCTGTGTTGAACAGATCCTTCTATTGCCCTGTCTGAATGCTGTGTTGAATGTGATGATCAGACATCTTTTGTCTACTCCCTCACAGCTCTTCACTGCCTGGATCCAGTGTTTAGCAAGATCACCCAGAGTGACAAGGTCAAGGTCAGTGAAGACATATGTGCGTGAACAAGACTGTAGCAATGAACATAAGATGTTCGTGTGTGAGATAGTGTCACAGCAAGATGGTGTAGATGACACATGTCAGTGTGTGTAGAGATAGTGTCACAGCCAGATGTTGGATGTTGTAGATGGCACATGTCAGTGTGTGTAGAGATAGTGTCACAGCCAGATGTTGTAGATGGCACATGTCAGTGTGTGTAGAGATAGTGTCTCAGCCAGATGTTGTAGATGGCACATGTCAGTGTGTGTAGAGATAGTGTCACAGTCAGATGTTGTAGATGGCACATGTCAGTGTGTGTAGAGATAGTGTCACAGCCAGATGTTGGATGTTGTAGATGGCACATGTCAGTGTGTAGACAACTGTTGTGGCAAGCCTGTGGATGCATCATCATCATCATCATATCACAATGCTTGTGTAGAATGTGACTACCCTGACTTCCCACTACATGGCCAGGTACTAATGTCAAGCTGGGTCAATCTGGCAGCACAGATCAGTTATTACAATTCTTCTCTAATGTGGGTTTGAACCCATAGTCAGCAGATGATCATGTAGCTACTGTGCTCTCACAGCTCTCTCACCTTATGATGATGCTTGCTTGCTTGCTTGTGTTCGTTGGCTTGAGCTCCAACGCGAAGTCCTGTATGTCGGATGAAGGCATCCTGTTGTCCAACATCAGTGTGATGTCATACAGGACCTGAGGTTTGCGTGAGTATCCGTTGTCCCATGTCTGGCTTATTGGTGTGCAGACTGGTGGTTCCTCGCCGTGCAGGCAGACACTCTCCGACTTTGGAGGAATCAGCGATCCTACTGACTTTAGCCAGGACCCCGAAGGGACCTGTTGCCCAGGACGCTCAACGAGGACGCGTCAATAGGTCTTGGCCAGTATGTAACCCGGCCCTGGTGCCTTGGAAACACCTCTGTGTCCCACCTTATGATGATATATTAGGAACTTTCATTTGAAATCTGTTTGTGCAGCACCGCACGTAATTGCGTACGTTGAACATGATCATGTCATAGTCATGTGATAAGTACTGACCAATGAATAAAAGAGCATGTGCTTATTGTCCCATGATGCATAGGTTCTGTTTCTGACCATTGAGAAAATGGCCGGGTTGATCCAAAATCCGTCCAAAGAAGCTCAAAGAGATGGTGATTCAGTTTCTTTCATTTGAAGGATGTCGACCAGTGGACATTCATCGAAGAATGCAGGCAGCATACGGTAACAAATGTGTGTCGAAGACAACAATGACTGGGCACGAATGTTTCGAAAAGGATGTCAGTTCACGACAGATCTTTGAAGGCCGGGTCAAGCGCATATTGTTGCAACAGAACAAATCATCGCCAAAATTGATGCAGCAGTACAGATGAACCCTTGTTGAAGCATACGTTCGCTGGCGAAAGAATTTGATGTGTCAATTGGGACAATTCAAAAGGTCGTTCGTAAGAAACTGCAATATCAGAAGGTGTGTTCACAGTGGGTACCACGGATGTTGACCAACCACTAAAAAGAGGCACGCATGGGATGGTGTTTGAACCACTTGCTGCGTTACAGAGTGGAGGGTGATGCATTTCTCTTCTGCATAGTGGCAGGCGATGAATCATGGTGTCATCACTTTGAGCCGAGCAGCAAAAGAGAGAGCATGCAATGGAAACATGCTGGATCACTAAAAGCCAAACAATTCAAGTTACAGGTTTCCGCTGGTAAGGTTATACTGAGCGCATTTTTTTTTACCATGAAGTGCTATTGTTGGCTAACTTTAAAGAACCTGGTGTCAACATCAACTCTACCCACTACTTGGAACACTAGACAAGCTGCAAATAGCCATCAAGAATAAACGACCCGGCGTGCTTTCTCGCAGCGCGATTTTGTTGCACGATAATGCTCGTCCGCATGTTGCAAAGATTGTGCAGGAAGCATTAGCTTTGAAGAAGTGGGAAATTCTGCAACATCCAGCCTATAGTCCTGATTTGTCACAATGTGATTTTCATTTGTTTGGACCTCTAAAAAAAAGCTCTCAAGGGGCAACGATTTCACACAGATGCAGACGTAATGAACGCGGTAAACACTTGGTTCAGTGAGTAACCACAATCCTTTTTTTGCGGACGGCATTCGCCGCCCACCTAAGCAATGGGATGCTTACCTGAATGCCTACGGCGACTTCTTCTGACCAACCTCTGGTGTATAATTCATTCAAAATGAATGCTTTGTTGAATTCTATCACACCTGTTGTTTCTTTCATGCTTTTTTAATAAAGCCATTGGAACGGGTTTCAAATGAACGACCCTTATACATTTATGTTTTCTTATTACTTTGTTTCAACTGCTCTGTTGCAGGCACTGGCCAAAGCTGTTGGTTTTGTAGATCCAGTGATTTGTCAGAGCATGTATATTTTCAAGGTGGGTATCAAACCATTGTGTGTGTTTGTAGGAAATCACACATACATGTATATCCATGCTGTCCGTTATATGTGTGTAGCACACACTTATGTGTCAACAACTATGGGTCATTTCTTGTTCTTGTTGGTATGTTGTCCTTGTCAGTGTTTGTTTGAAAGGTAAGAGGGTTGACTTCATTCCACCGGGTTTTATCCCACACGGCTCGTTCTCTTTCTGCAAGACAGCCTGCCGGAAGCGTTGCACATAGCACAAACTCGTGAACTGAATGACATAGCCCAGAATCGAATCCACAATCTTCTGAGCGTGAGGCAGAAAATGTTACAAGTTTTTCACGGAGACTCCCTTTGGTGTTCTGTTATGTGAGATGCCAGAAGGACTGAGACACTGGTCTCCTGGGCAACAGATACAAAGGTCAAGAGTTGAGCCACTCCTGACCAGGGCCACACTGATAGGCAGGCTACTGGTACGGGTAGTTCCATAGCACACATTGCCATTCAGATGTGAAGGGTTAGACCTTCACATGTTCTAGGCCAGGACTTAATGAGGTAGGGTGACCATTTCTCTTCCTCATCTTTCATTCCCAGTCAATTCCCAGGTAGTAGGTCATCTCACAGCAAGATGTTGTAGGGCAGAGCCTGGCTTTTAGAGCTCCTTGTACAGAAACTAGTCCTGCCTGTGTCTGGGATTGAACCCACACCACTGTCTTGATAGACAAGGACACCAACCACTGTACCATGTAGTTCCAGTAAGCAGGGAATGAGTTGAATACTCATCCCTAGGACAGCTGAGAAAATCACATGACAGGATTCAGATGCCCAGGCATTCAGTGTAGCACAGACTGAACATAGTCACTGCAAGGTAGATGTGCGGTCACACAATGTAACAGATGTGACCCTGGTCTGCTAAGCTACCTCTAGCCTCAGTCTCACAGCCAGGAGCTTACATCAGCAATAAGTGTTTACCAACTGATTCAGTGCCAAAAAAATAAAAATAGGTTTGGACGAAACATCATACACAATTAAATGAACAAGTATTATAAGTTTAAGTCCCCGCTAATCACTGGTATCATGAAGGCTAATAGACTGCAATGGCTGGGGCATATAGAAAGAATGGAAGATAATAGGGAAACAAAACTCGCTTACACTCAAGAAATAAATGACCGTAGACCAAGAAGAAGGTGGAGAGACAATATACATACAGACCTACAAGAACTTGGAATCAACGACTGGCAAGAGAAGGTCAACCAGAGAGACAAATGGAGACGGATTGTATCTGCAGCAAAGAACCTCAATGGCTCGGAACGCTGAAGAAGAAGAAGAAGTATTATAATGTAAATTTCCGTTTGCTGAGCATTAAAAGTGTGGAAGATATCACACAATGAAACAGATAACATGATGACCATAGTATGGGGATATATCATCCTTCTGTCCAAATGGAAGGTCATATTTGCCGACACATTATCCTTCTGCAGTGAATCAGCTAAGACTGGTTACACTCTGTGGATGGGCCTGGTTCAAGCACATATGCCAGGTCACAGAGCATGGTCTGGAAGGTGGGGGCAGGATTTGTGTGCAGGCATAGGCTTGAATCTTCGATTGTTCAAGTCAGCTGCATGTCCTTGCAGGATGTTGCGATGAACCCCTGCATTTATTCACTATTTGTGATTTTCTGGGCAATTGTACATTCAGTAGTTTGCCATTGCTTTCTGAAAGGCTGGTGCTCATACCATTGTGAACATCTACACAAAGCGACCTACTGTCAAATTGCCTGCGGCTAGCTACGAACCTGCCACGCCAAGATTGTGAAATTGTGTCCACTACCCCTGAGTCCAAATGCTGTCAATCTTGGCAGAGGTCCACAATTTGCAAAACTACATTTATTTTTATACCAAAATGTACTGGTGTTGTGGACAGGGAAAGAGTGGACAGGCTGGCCAACACTGTGACTGTATCAGAGGGTCAGTTGATGGATTAGACCAGCATCATGAATGCCCATGGAGAGGCCAGCAGGAACCAGGACTTTCATCTGAATCCATCAGCATCAATAGTCAGAATGAAGGCATTTGGGTTGAAGAAATGTGGGGGAGGGAAGGGGCAACACAGCAAGTATGTGGGGAGACTGGTAAGTGAACACAGGACTGGCATACGGATGTATGGATAGGGGCAACACAGCAAGTATGTGGGGAGACTGGTAAGTGAACACAGGACTGGCATACGGATGTATGGATATACCGGATGTATGGATATACCTTATACGAGATCAGGGCAGCTGTGCTAGTGGTAGATATCCGCCTGCTTTATCTATGGTCTAGGGTCTCACATTGTTTCACAAGTGACCTGTGCTGCCAGCCCAGAATACATGAGTACCAGCACCAGTGACCTGTGCTGCCAGCCCAGAATACATGAGTACCAGCACCAGTGACCTGTGCTGCCAGCTCAGAATACATGAGTACCAGCACCAGTGACCTGTGCTGCCAGCCCAGAATACATGAGTACCAGCACCAGTGACCTGTGCTGCCAGCCCAGAATACATGAGTACCAGCACCAGTGACCTGTGCTGCCAGCTCAGAATACATGAGTACCAGCACCAGTGACCTGTGCTGCCAGCCCAGAATACATGAGTACCAGCACCAGTGACCTGTGCTGCCAGCCCAGAATACATGAGTACCAGCACCAGTGACCTGTGCTGCCAGCACAGAATACATGAGTACCAGCACCAGTGACCTGTGCTGCCAGCCCAGAATACATGAGTACCAGCACCAGTGACCTGTGCTGCCAGCCCAGAATACATGAGTACCAGCACCAGTGACCTGTGCTGCCAGCCCAGAATACATGAGTACCAGCACCAGTGACCTGTGCTGCCAGCCCAGAATACATGAGTACCAGCACCAGTGACCTGTGCTGCCAGCCCAGAATACATGAGTACCAGCACCAGTGACCTGTGCTGCCAGCCCAGAATACATGAGTACCAGCACCAGTGACCTGTGCTGCCAGCCCAGAATACATGAGTACCAGCACCAGTGACCTGTGCTGCCAGCCCAGAATACATGAGTACCAGCACCAGTGACCTGTGCTGCCAGCCCAGAATACATGAGTACCAGCACCAGTGACCTGTGCTGCCAGCCCAGAATACATGAGTACCAGCACCAGTGACCTGTGCTGCCAGCCCAGAATACATGAGTACCAGCACCAGTGACCTGTGCTGCCAGCCCAGAATACATGAGTACCAGCACCAGTGACCTGTGCTGCCAGCCCAGAATACATGAGTACCAGCACCAGTGACCTGTGCTGCCAGCCCAGAATACATGAGT
Source organism: Cepaea nemoralis (assembly GCA_014155875.1). Classification (NCBI taxonomy): domain Eukaryota; kingdom Metazoa; phylum Mollusca; class Gastropoda; order Stylommatophora; family Helicidae; genus Cepaea; species Cepaea nemoralis. The sequence goes on from JACEFZ010020304.1 coordinate 16,754, forward strand.
ACCAGCACCAGTGACCTGTGCTGCCAGCCCAGAATACATGAGTACCAGCACCAGTGACCTGTGCTGCCAGCCCAGAATACATGAGTACCAGCACATATCTGGGGAAGTGAAAGCAGGTGGAGTCTGACTGAACACATCAGCCAGGGAGGGCCGTGGGGTGGTCTATACACATGTGGGTCTTGTAGTTGACTGTAAACCAAATATACCAGTTCCTGATTTGTTTCTCTTATATTCCTGCAGCAACCCAGGATTGGTGGAGTGGGTGAGTAGCTTCTCTTGTGTCTTCATGTCTGAGATCAGACTCCGAGTGGGTCAACTGGTGGTGAGGCTGCTGCTGTAACTCAGTGGTTAGAGCTGTGATCTGACAACCTGCTGGTCCTGTGTGTGAGCCTTGTGAGATGGCAAGGACATTTGTCCACTTGACCTGGCCTCTCATGTCCAGCCGGCCAGACACGGGCATCGGGAAAGTGTTGTGGGAAGTCAAGGCATGTAGCAAACTATTGGCTACACCAGCTGTCATGTGGACATCGCGGGGCTAGCAGCATATAGTCAGTACAGCACCAGGCCTGCAGCCGTGTACTCTGACATGCTCTTCTATCTCTGTGTGTAATCACATGGGATCGGGTGTGCAAGGCTGCACTCAATGGCAGGTGCAACAATTGACCCACAACATTTTGTGATCAGGCAGTGTAATCTTCTACATGGATGGCTCTGTATTTAGAGATGACAGAAGTGCCAGGGGATTCATAGCGAAGATTAATGAATGGTGTTTGGTGCAGGAGAGCCTGGCATATGATACCACAATATCTGGTTTGAGAATGGAGGTGGAGGCAGTCACAGCGGCATATAGGAATGTCCCAAGTGCTGTGATGTGGGTTCTTGACTTAACTCAGCTTTTGTATCTGAATATCTGAGATCAGATTCACAGTGGGAAAGTTACTTAGGAACTTCTCTTGTATCTGAATATCTGAGATCAGATTCACAGTGGGAAAGTTACTTAGGAACTTCTCTTGTATCTGAATATTTGAGATCAGATTCACAGTGGGAAAGTTACTTAGGAACTTCTCTTGTATCTGAATATCTGAGATCAGATTCACAGTGGGAAAGTTTCTTAGGAACTTCTCTTGTATCTGAATATCTGAGATCAGATTCACATTGGGAAAATTACTTAGGAACTTCTCTTGTATCTGAATATCTGAGATCAGATTCACAGTGGAAAAGTTACTTAGGAACTTCTCTTGTATCTGAATATCTGAGATCAGATTCACAGTGGGAAAATTACTTAGGAACTTCTCTTGTATCTGAATATCTGAGATCAGATTCACATTGGGAAAGTTACTTAGGAACTTCTCTTGTATCTGAATATCTGAGATCAGATTCACAGTGGGAAAGTTACTTAGGAACTTCTCTTGTATCTTTATATCTGATATGTTTGTCTTCCCTAACACAGGCATTTGTTGTGTATTCTTTATGTGAGGTGCTGACAGCTGTAAGTAATGCTGGACAGGTTGCCATGGCCATCAGCATTAGACACATGACATTTCTTGGACACATTAATTAATAGAAGAGGTAAAATAGAGAAATTAGACTTATGTTGGAAACACCATGATTATTCCGGTTTGAAAAAAACAAAGGCAGGAAAAGAGACTGCACACAATACAGAGTCATACTGGATAATATTTTGCCAAATTCTTGAGAAAAGATTATGAACTACAATAGAACCCCAGCTAAGTGAAACACAACTTGGATTTAGGAAAAACAAAGGATGCACAGATGCCATTTTCTTTGTTTGACAACTTATAGACAATCGATCAAATTTAACAAAACACTCTATTTAGCCTTTGTTGTCCAAGAAAAGGCATTTGATAAAGTAGATAGAAACAAGCTGTGGGAAATCCTTAAACAATATGGAGCAAGTTAAATGGTTTGGCCATATAACTAAATTACTAACTTACAGTATACCACAACAAGCAATGATGTACAGAACAAATGGAAGCGGAAGAAGAGGCCGGCCAAGTAAATGATGGATAGAGGGAATATCTGAGTCCATGGGAAGCTCGATACAAGAAGCCCATAAATGGGCACTTTCCTGCTGTTTATGCTTAACCTCGACACCACAAGATACAAGAGGAACAAGATGAGATGATGGAAACTACTCAGCGAGAGAAGCAGAGAAAGACATAACAATTTATGTGGAAGGTTAAACAACTCGCCATCACATAGTATAACCAACATTCAAATATCACATGACAGGGGATTGAAGGCTCATGTTTGCCAGTGTCTGCTCCAGTCCAGGCTTCTGGAGAAGAGGCAGAGGAATCTGAAATGTTGCAGTTTCCTGAACTCCTGTGTTTGAAAGCTTAAAGTCTGCAGTCAGTGCCCAACTTTCATACCTAGTCAAGAGACTATATTCAGTCAGAGATGTGTTGTGTAGCAATCTCACATGGAGGCAATTGTCCTTTCTTGCATGCACGTATCCAATCTTGTCCTGCAGATTTGTCCAGCTCCAATCTTGTGCTGCAGATGTGTCCAGCTCCAATCTTGTCCTGGCAGATGTGTCCACCTCCAATCTTGTCCTGGCAGATGTGTCCACCTCCAATCTTGTCCTGGCAGATGTGTCCACCTCCAATCTTATCCTATCAGATATGTCCAGCTCCGATCTTATCCTATCAGATGTGTCCACCTCCAATCTTATTCTATCAGATGTGTCCACCTCCAATCTTGTCCTGGCAGATGTGTCCACCTCCAATCTTGTCCTGGCAGATGTGTCCACCTCCAATCTTGTCCTGGCAGATGTGTCCACCTCCAATCTTGTCCTGGCAGATGTGTCCACCTCCAATCTTGTCCTGGCAGATGTGTCCACCTCCAATCTTGTCCTGGCAGATGTGTCAACCTCCAATCTTGTCCTGGCAGATGTGTCCAGCTCCAATCTTGTCCTGGCAGATGTGTCCACCTCCAATCTTGTCCTGGCAGATGTGTCCACCTCCAATCTTGTCCTGCAGATGTGTCCACCTCCAGTCTTGTCCTGACAGATGTGTCCACCTCCAATCTTGTCCTGACAGATGTGTCCACCTCCAATCTTGTCCTGGCAGATGTGTCCAGCTCCAATCTTGTCCTGGCAGATGTGTCCACCTCCAATCTTGTCCTGACAGATGTGTCCACCTCCAATCTTGTCCTGGCAGATGTGTCCAGCTCCAATCTTGTCCTGGCAGATGTGTCCAGCTCCAATCTTGTCCTGGCTATCCAGCTCCAATCTTGCCCTGGCAGATGTGTCCAGCTCCAATCTTGTCCTATCAGATGTGTCCAGCTCCAATCTTGTCCTGACAGATGTGTCCACCTCCAATCTTGTCCTGACAGATGTGTCCAGCTCCAATCTTGTCCTGGCAGATGTGTCCAGCTCCAATCTTGTCCTGGCTATCCAGCTCCAATCTTGCCCTGGCAGATGTGTCCAGCTCCAATCTTGTCCTATCAGATGTGTCCACCTCCAATCTTGTCCTGACAGATGTGTCCAGCTCCAATCTTGTCCTGGCAGATGTGTCCAGCTCCAATCTTGTCCTGACAGATGTGTCCAGCTCCAATCTTGTCCTGGCAGATGTGTCCAACTCCAATCTTGCCCTGGCAGATGTGTCCAGCTCCAATCTTGTCCTGGACAGATGTGTCCACCTCCAATCTTGTCCTGACAGATGTGTCCAGCTCCAATCTTGTCCTGACAGATGTGTCCAGCTCCAATCTTGTCCTGGCAGATGTGTCCAGCTCCAATCTTGTCCTGGCAGATGTGTCCAGCTCCAATCTTGTCCTGGCAGATGTGTCCACTCCAATCTTGTCCTGGCAGATGTGTCCACCTCCAATCTTGTCCTGGCAGATGTGTCCAGCTCCAATCTTGTCCTGGCAGATGTGTCCAGCTCCAATCTTGTCCTGGCAGATGTGGTCCAGCTCCAATCTTGTCCTGGCAGATGTGTCCAGCTCCAAGTCTTGTCCTGGCAGATGTGTCCAGCTCCAATCTTGTCCTGGACAGATGTGTCCAGCTCCAATCTTGTCCTGGCAGATGTGTCCAGCTCCAATCTTGTCCTGGCAGATGTGTCCAGCTCCAATCTTGTCCTGGCAGATGTGTCCAGCTCCAATCTTGTCCTGGCAGATGTGTCCAGCTCCAATCTTGTCCTGGCAGATGTGTCCAGCTCCAATCTTGTCCTGGCAGATGTGTCCAGCTCCAATCTTGTCCTGGCAGATGTGTCCGCCTCCAATCTTGTCCTGGCAGATGTGTCCAGCTCCAATCTTGTCCTGGCAGATGTGTCCAGCTCCAATCTTGTCCTGGCAGATGTGTCCAGCTCCAATCTTGTCCTGGCAGATGTGTCCAGCTCCAATCTTGTCCTGGCAGATGTGTCCAGCTCCAATCTTGTCCTGGCAGATGTGTCCAGCTCCAATCTTGTCCTGGCAGATGTGTCCAGCTCCAATCTGTCCTGGCCGATGTTCAACTCCAGTCTTGCCTGGCAGATGTGTCCAGCTCCAATCTTGTAATGGGCAGATGTGTCCAGCTCCAAGTCTTGTCCTGGCAGCTGTGTCCAGCTCCATCTTTGTCCTGGCAGATGTGTCCAGCTCCAATCTTGTCCTGGCAGATGTGTCCAGCTCCAATCTTGTCCTGGCTATCCAGCTCCAATCTTGTCCTGGCAGATGTGTCCAGCTCCAGTCTTGTCCTGGCAGATGTGTCCAGCTCCAATCTTGTCCTGGCAGATGTGTCCACCTCCAATCTTGTCCTGGCAGATGTGTCCAACTCCAGCCTTGCCCTGGCAGATTGTGTCCAGCTCCAATCTGTCCTGGCAGTGTGTCCCCTCCAATCTTGTCCTGGCAGATGTGTCCACCTCCAATCTTGTCCTGGCAGATGTTGTCCAGCCTCCAATCTGTCCTGGCAGATGTGTCCCAGCTCCAATCTTGTCCCTGGATATCCAGCTCCAATCTTGTCCTGGCAGATGTGTCCAGCTCCAGTCTTGTCCTGGCAGATGTGTCCACCTCCAATCTTGTCCTGGCAGATATGTCCAGCTCCAATCTTGTCCTGGCAGATGTGTCCAGCTCCAATCTTGTCCTGGCAGATGTGTCCAGCTCCAATCTTGTCCTGGCAGATGTGTCCAGCTCCAATCTTGTCCTGGCAGATGTGTCCAGCTCCAATCTTGTCCTGGCAGATGTGTCCAGCTCCAGTTGCTGGCTATCCAGCTCCAGTCTTGGCCTGCAGATGTGTCCAGCTCCAATCTTGTCCTGGCAGATATGCCCAACTCCAGTCTGTTCCTCAACTTCCAACTATACATACTATCCTGACTTATGTAATTAGATACAGATAGTCTAATGAGTTACAACACATCCTGTCATTGTCAGGGATAGAACTTAGACCACATCCTGTCATTGTTGAGCAACAATGAACAAAAAACATCATCTTGATGCATGGAAAACTGGGAGATGTCTTCTTAATGAATATCCAGACGTAATGTTTTACACCCATTGATTGCCTGTTGTTGTGTGGTGTCTCTGATACAGTTTTGCCCCACCAGGACTCAACGTTTCTCAACACCACCCCAAAACGGCTGATCGGAGTCTGGATACCCCTGGAAGATGCCACCAAAGATAACGGTTGCCTGTGGTTTATTCCTGGCTCCCATACAAGTAAGTGTTGACAGTGTGAATTTATGTCACATTGTGACATCATCTGTTGTGTTATTGTAAAATCATGCAGATGTAATCTTTAAGGGGTCATATGACAAGTTATGTGAGGGTTAATCTTTCACAATACGATGTGATATGATATGTTGAAAAACAACTTTCCACCTCATTCAACCGGCTTGCTCAGCTTCGGTTATAATTTTGGTGGCTCATGTTGTGGTTTTAGATTCTTCCCTTCTGTGTCAGTGAGTTTTCTATCTGTGTAGAAGGTTTCATGCCTGTGACGTTTGCTAGGGGTATGGCTGGTGTGGTTTTTTTGTGTTGTTTTCTTGTTGCTTTTCCCGTGGAAACATGGAGCGTTAGAACTATGAGTGGGAATGGCAAATTGGACAATATCAATAAAGAAATGAATATTCCTGAATATTAACATTTTAGGTAAAGGTGAGACCAGATTGGAATGGCTATGATAACATCCAAGGAATATAACATAATCCATTTTGGTGGAGGGAAAAAAACAGTGGAACAGCTGTTAGCACGTGTAATGGATATTTTGGTTTGTTTGTTCGCATATCCTATTACAGGACATTGCTGTCAACACCAGCATTTTACCGCTGTTGTTGATTTCTTGGCAAGATTACGCTCAGTAGTTTGCCATTGCTTTCTGAGCGGCTGGCTCACATATCCTGTAAGTAACGGGTGCAGCGAGAACCGCTGACGATTCTCCGCGCAGCTGCATTTGCTCACGTGGATAAACAAGATTACGGAGAAAGTCACTAACTCCTAGGCCAGGGAGACCGGCTATAATGGATATGAAGAGATCAAAATCTATTTACAAAGGCTTTCAATAAAGTAAGACTTATGAACATTATGAAGATGCTTGCAGATCTACAAATTGATGGGAAAGACCTTAGACTTGTAAAAAGACATAATTTGGAAACAACAAGCTGCCATAAGTTTAGTTTAGTCGATGGATCAACATCACGGAAAACGGGTGTAACCCATAAGTGCTCCGTTCTCCTCCTAACTCAAACCTGAGTCTGGAGAAACTCAGCTCAGTGCACGAACTCCGTAGCATCGGCGAGGATCCTGAAATACTTTGGGTAGATTTTTAACTCGAAATTTTGCCCGGGCAGCGCCGATAGGCTACTCTTTTTAGATTTCCAACTGCCAAGGGAATTTTTTACGTGCACAACAATACACACAGGCATCCGATCTCACTACCCAGAGACCAGGGGAAATTTTATTACTAGAAGTCCACGAGAAAAGATCCCAGTCATTTCCGGGGCCTGAACCCAGGACCTCCAGCACTAGAGGCAGACACCATACCTCGAGACCACTTGTTTTGTCCCCCCCCCCCCCCCCCCCCCCACAAGCTGCCATAAGAATTGATAATGAGGTAGATGAATATCAGCCTATTAAGAGAGGTGTGTGACAAGGATGTGCAATTTCTCCAGATCTTTTTTCTCTATACTGTGAAAATATCTTTAGAAATTTAGAAGATATGAGAGAAATCACCATTGGGGGGACGTATCGTTAGTAACAGTAGATATCATGGATACAGTGATAATCCTGCAAGTGACAGGCTGTTACTCCTATCCTAGAAATGACATGTACGTGGCCAAGTATGTTTCGTTACTATTTCACTCAGCAGAAAATTTCTCTTGCGCATATTTTATGAGAAATGTACCCCCGGCCAGATATCTCAGGTCCCACACCCACAGCTCGGAAGCTCATTAGCATGGTCAGGGTGAGTGCGCTTCTTGCCTGCCAGGGTGAAACCAAGTCATCTGCAGGCCCAGTTGTACCAAAGTGAACAACTCATTCTAATGCAGTTATACGAGGGAGCTTCAAATGAAAACCGGTGATAGAAATTACAATAAACATGCCATTGTCTTGTAACCTGTCAGTATTGTTGTTAAGGATGTCAGGAGTATTAAGCACGTGACATCCTGGTGCATACGAAAACCATGACGTCATGATAGTTTAACTGGTTCTCTGCCATACGCCACTTTAATGGCGTAATGTAACATCCATCTGCCATGCGCCACTATAATGGTGAAATGTTGACAGCTCGTTATTTGTTTCATTTTGCATATCTTCCGTAATTTTAATGCCCAGTAAATGACATTTTACACCAGAAAAGGTCTCTCATTCAAAAACACTGGACTCGTAGCAAACATCTCGAATTTGAGCAGAATTTTTAGTTAAATTGTGGTTACTTTTCAGATTTTAGAAATGACAACGCCCTCTGGTGTTTGGCCTCACATAATTACATTAAATAATCGTTTTAAACAATTTTAGATTATAGCTATTCTGATTTAAAGGACTTTGTGAAAGATTCAAAACTGATAGCATGTGGTTAATGTGGTTATTCAGTTAAAATAAATTATTTAGCGGACGGTCATAATGGAATACAAAACTAATCGTGAAAGTTTGTCATCTTGGCGAATTAGGCTTTATCTTATGGGCCACATTTGTGCCCCTAAGTTTGCTTTGCCTATCACAATGTATCTAAGGAGTGTTTAAATAATTAAATTTAAAAGAATAATAATTACAACTAAATAGAAAATAGTGTATATAGGCCTATTGTTTCTCAGTACAATCTGTGTCGTATGTTCCTGACATTTTCCATTTTGTGTGAAAATGGTTTGCTTCACAAATATGATGTTTCAATTGTGTTTTATTGGTGTTATTGAGCAGTTCTTGTGATATTGGTGAAGAAAAGTGGTGTGTTTATCATTATTCAGTAAATTTAACAGGATTATCTTCAAAGGATAACAAATAACGCCTTGGTAAGTGGAAATTTTTAATAATTTTCACCTCTTTTATTTAAATAGTTATTACATAATATATCATTATTGTTATAATTTTTCTAACATCTCACATATTTATTAACACTGTCATGTTCCTTGTGCAAGTCTTTAATTTGATATATAATACAATATATTTGCTACCATTTTAACAATTTTTAAATCATTATTGTGACACACCCTTACTTCCATTTTCTGCCATCAATTTCTGTTTGGTCCAAACCCACTTTTCGTTTAGCAGAAAATCAGTTAAAGATGGCTGCCCCACTTTTGACATGCACCAAAGAGAAACAGCATTCTGTTATCCGTTTTTTTGTTTTTGTTTAAATCAGTGAATGGTTAAAACTATAAACATTTGTCGGCAAATGAAGGTCCAGTACTGTGATGCATGCTTATCGGTCCATCAAGTGTATGAGTGGAGTAGGAAGTTTGAAAACTTGTTGGTCCGATGAAGAGGTACAGCAGGTGATGCATGAATAGTTACATACACAACCAGGAGAATTTGTTTTCTACAGGAATCCAAGCACTTTATCTGCGCTGGAAGACTTGCATTGAACACAGAGGTGACCACATCGAAAAATGATGCATTTCTTCTTTACTTTTTCAGAATATATTAACAAAAAAATACATTTAAGGTCTTCATTTGAAGCCCCCTTGTACATGTTTGTGCACTCACTGTCTGGAGGCAATCCTATAGAATCCCAGATGCAGATGTTTAATACTGGATTGTTTCATTTGTGCCTGTTCTCTATCTTCTTCTTCTTCTTCCGATGCCATCTGTCATGATCATGCCATCAGGCAAGGTGTCATGATGGCCAAGCTATAGGACTGGGTTGTAGTTCCATGCTGCAAGGATAGTTCCATGCTGCAAGGAGTTCAGTGTTGATACAGTGGGCCAGTATATCTGTCTAGCTCACATCTCCGTGCTGCAAGGAGTTCAGTGTTGATGAAGTGGGCCAGTATCTGTCTAGCTCACACCTCCATGCTGCAAGGAGTTCAGCGTTAATTAAGTGGGCCAGTATCTGTCTAGCTCACACCTCCATTTTGCAAGGAGTTCAGCGTTGATGAAGTGGGCCAGTATCAGTCTAGCTCACACCTCCGTGCTGCAAGGAGTTCAGTGTTGATGAAGTGGGCCAGTATCAGTCTAGCTCACACCTCCGTGCTGCAAGGAGTTCAGTGTTGATGAAGTGGGCCAGTATCTGTCTAGCTCACACCTCCATGCTGCAAGGAGTTCAGTGTTGATGAAGTGAGCCAGTATCTGTCTAGCTCACACCTCCGTGCTGCAAGGAGTTCAGTGTTGATGAAGTGAGCCAGTATCTGTCTAGCTCACACCTCCATGCTGCAAGGAGTTCAGTGTTGATGAAGTGAGCCAGTATCAGTCTAGCTCACACCTCCGTGCTGCAAGGAGTTCAGTGTTGATGAAGTGAGCCAGTATCAGTCTAGCTCACACCTCCATGCTGCAAGGAGTTCAGTGTTGATGAAGTGAGCCAGTATCTGTCTAGCTCACACCTCCATGCTGCAAGGAGTTCAGTGTTGATGAAGTGGAGCCAGTATCAGTCTAGCTCACACCTCCGTGCTGCAAGGAGTTCAGTGTTGATGAAGTGGGCCAGTATCTGTCTAGCTCACACCTCCATGCTGCAAGGAGTTCAGTGTTGATGAAGTGAGCCAGTATCTGTCTAGCTCACACCTCCATGCTGCAAGGAGTTCAGTGTTGATGAAGTGAGCCAGTATCTGTCTAGCTCACACCTCCGTGCTGCAAGGAGTTCAGTGTTGATGAAGTGGGCCAGTATCAGTCTAGCTCACACCTCCGTGCTGCAAGGAGTTCAGTGTTGATGAAGTGAGCCAGTATCTGTCTAGCTCACACCTCCATGCTGGCAAGGAATTCAGTGTTGATGAAGTGAGCCAGTAATCTGTCTAGCTCACACCTCCGTGCTGCAAGGAGTTCAGTGTTGATGAAGTGAGCCAGTATCTGTCTAGCTCACACCTCCGTGCTGCAAGGAGTTCAGTGTTGATGAAGTGAGCCAGTATCTGTCTAGCTCACACCTCCGTGCTGCAAGGAGTTCAGTGTTGATGAAGTGAGCCAGTATCTGTCTAGCTCACACCTCCATGCTGCAAGGAGTTCAGTGTTGATGAAGTGAGCCAGTATCAGTCTAGCTCACACCTCCATGCTGCAAGGAGTTCAGTGTTGATGAAGTGAGCCAGTATCTGTCTAGCTCACACCTCCGTGCTGCAAGGAGTTCAGTGTTGATGAAGTGAGCCAGTATCAGTCTAGCTCACACCTCCGTGCTGCAAGGAGTTCAGTGTTGATGAAGTGGAGCCAGTATCTGTCTAGCTCACACCTCCAGTGCTGCAAGGAGTTCAGTGTTGATGAAGTGAGCCAGTATCTGTCTAGCTCACACCTCCATGCTGCAAGGAGTTTCAGTGTTGATGAAGTGAGCCAGTATCTGTCTAGCTCACACCTCCGTGCTGCAAGGAGTTCAGTGTTGATGAAGTGAGCCAGTATATCTGTCTAGCTCACACCTCCGTGCTGCAAGGAGTTCAGTGTTGATGAAGTGAGCCAGTATCTGTCTAGCTCACACCTCCGTGCTGCAAGGAGTTCAGTGTTGATGAAGTGAGCCAGTATCAGTCTAGCTCACACCTCCATGCTGCAAGGAGTTCAGTGTAGATGAAGTGAGCCAGTATTAGTCTAGCTCACACCTCCATGCTGCAAGGAGTTCAGTGTTGATGAAGTGAGCCAGTATCTGTCTAGCTCACACCTCCGTGCTGCAAGGAGTTCAGTGTTGATGAAGTGGGCCAGTATCAGTCTAGCTCACACCTCCGTGCTGCAAGGAGTTCAGTGTTGATGAAGTGAGCCAGTATCTGTCTAGCTCACACCTCCATGCTACAAGGAGTTCAGTGTTGATGAAGTGGGCCAGTATCTGTCTAGCTCACACCTCCGTGCTGCAAGGAGTTCAGTGTTGATGAAGTGAGCCAGTATCAGTCTAGCTCATACCTCCGTGCTGCAAGGAGTTCAGTGTTGATGAAGTGGGCCAGTATCTGTCTAGCTCACACCTCCGTGCTGCAAGGAGTTCAGTGTTGATGAAGTGAGCCAGTATCTGTCTAGCTCACACCTCCGTGCTGCAAGGAGTTTAGTGTTGATGAAGTGAGCCAGTATCTGTCTAGCTCACACCTCCATGCTGCAAGGAGTTCAGTGTTGATGAAGTTAGCCAGTATATCTGTCTAGCTCACACCTCCATGCTGCAAGGAGTTCAGTGTTGATGAAGTGAGCCAGTATCTGTCTAGCTCACAACCTCCATGCTGCAAGGAGTTCAGTGTTAGATGAAGTGAGGCCAGTATCTAGTCTAGCTCACACCTCCATGCTGCAAGGAGTTCAGTGTTGATGAAGTGAGCCAGTATCTGTCTAGCTCACACCTCCAGTGCTGCAAGGAGTTCAGTGTTGATGAAGTGAGCCAGTATCAGTCTAGCTCACACCTCCGTGCTGCAAGGAGTTCAGTGTTGATGAAGTGAGGCCAGTATCTGTCTAGCTCACACCTCCGTGCTGCAAGGAGTTCAGTGTTGATGAAGTGAGCCAGTATCTGTCTAGCTCACACCTCCGTGCTGCAAGGAGTTCAGTGTTGATGAAGTGAGCCAGTATCTGTCTAGCTCACACCTCCGTGCTGCAAGGAGTTCAGTGTTGATGAAGTGAGCCAGTATATCTGTCTAGCTCACACCTCCGTGCTGCAAGGAGTTCAGTGTTGATGAAGTGAGCCAGTATCTGTCTAGCTCACACCTCCAGTGCTGCAAGGAGTTCAGTGTTGATGAAGTGGAGCCAGTATCTGTCTAGCTCACACCTCCAGTGCTGCAAGGAGTTCAGTGTTGATGAAGTGAGCCAGTATCATGTCTAGCTCACACCTCCATGCTGCAAGGAGTTCAGTGTTGATGAAGTGAGCCAGTATCTGTCTAGCTCACACCTCCAGTGCTGCAAGGAGTTCAGTGTTGATGAAGTGAGCCAGTATCTGTCTAGCTCACACCTCCGTGCTGCAAGGAGTTCAGTGTTGATGAAGTGGGCCAGTATCAGTCTAGCTCACACCTCCATGCTGCAAGGAGTTCAGTGTTGATGAAGTGAGCCAGTATCTGTCTAGCTCACACCTCCATGCTGCAAGGAGTTCAGTGTTGATGAAGTGAGCCAGTATCTGTCTAGCTCACACCTCCATGCTGCAAGGAGTTCAGTGTTGATGAAGTGAGCCAGTATTAGTCTAGCTCACACCTCCATGCTGCAAGGAGTTCAGTGTTGATGAAGTGAGCCAGTATCTGTCTAGCTCACACCTCCATGCTGCAAGGAGTTCAGTGTTGATGAAGTGGGCCAGTATCTGTCTAGCTCACACCTCCGTGCTGCAAGGAGTTCAGTGTTGATGAAGTGAGCCAGTATCTGTCTAGCTCACACCTCCGTGCTGCAAGGAGTTCAGTGTTGATGAAGTGGTCAGTATACACTGTCTAGCTCACACCTCCAGTGCTGCAAGGAGTTCAGTGTTGATGAAGTGAGCCAGTATCTGTCTAGCTCAACCCTCCAGTGCTGCAAGGAGATTCAGTGTTGATGACAGTGGGTCAGTATAACTGTCTAGCTCACACCTCCATGCTGCAAGGAGTTCAGTGTTGATGAAGTGAGCCAGTATCAGTCTAGCTCACACCTCCGTGCTGCAAGGAGTTCAGTGTTGATGAAGTGAGCCAGTATCTGTCTAGCTCACACCTCCATGCTGCAAGGAGTTCAGTGTTGATGAAGTGAGCCAGTATCAGTCTAGCTCACAACCTCCGTGCTGCAAGGAGTTCAGTGTTGATGAAGTGAGCCAGTATCAGTCTAGCTCACAACCTCCGTGCTGCAAGGAGTTCAGTGTTGATGAAGTGAGCCAGTATCAGTCTAGCTCACACCTCCATGCTGCAAGGAGTTCAGTGTTGATGAAGTGGGCCAGTATCATGTCTAGCTCACACCTCCATGCTGCAAGGAGTTCAGTGTTGATGAAGTGGGCCAGTATCAGTCTAGCTCACACCTCCATGCTGCAAGGAGTTCAGTGTTGATGAAGTGAGCCAGTATCTGTCTAGCTCACACCTCCATGCTGCAAGGAGTTCAGTGTTGATGAAGTGGGCCAGTATCTGTCTAGCTCACACCTCCATGCTGCAAGGAGTTCAGTGTTGATGAAGTGGGCCAGTATCAGTCTAGCTTACACCTCCGTGCTGCAAGGAGTTCAGTGTTGATGAAGTGAGCCAGTATCTGTCTAGCTCACTGGCGTTCAGAGGACAAGGGTTGTATAGCATTTTTTGGGCAGTTTTTTTTGCCTCCCCCAAAACATGCATGCGGGATGAAGCAGACAGAAAAGGGAAAACCCTTTGGGTGTTTTGGCTACATGCATGGTTGAGACAAGAACACTGAGCTGATCCACAACTCTGGCGATCGAGTGAGATGGCGAAACATGACCGCCCACTCTTATCAACATAGCACAAGATGATGATGATGTTCCATCCTGACACAGACAGTGGTGATTCATCCTGGGAGTGTGCTAGCCTTCATGACGGTGATCCTGAGCATCTCTGATAGCCTCAGATACCTCTCATGTTCTCCAAGTGTGAGACTCCATGATGGTGATCCTGAACATCTCTGATATCCTCAGACAGCTCTCATGTTCTCCAAGTGTGAGACTTCATGATGGTGATCCTGAACATTTCTGATAGCCTCAGACAGCTCTCATGTTCTCCAAGTGTGAGACTTCATGATGGTGATCCTGAACATCTCTGATATCCTCAGACAGCTTTCATGTTCTCCAAGTGTGAGACTTCATGATGGTGATCCTGAACATCTCTGATATCCTCAGACAGCTCTCATGTTCTCCAAGTGTGAGACTTCATGATATCTTCACATTCTGCTCCCTCTTTTGCAAGTTTGTCTCCTTGTTGATTTGTGTGTGACCTGATGTGTTAGATGGGTGTGTTAAGCCCTGCGCCAGCCACTCCTCCACAGACAGATCCTCTGACCATTCCAACCTTCTGTTCTGTAGGTGGAGTAGACAATGAGAGGTACATGGTCCGGTGTCCCCAAGAAGACTCCCAGAGTGACACGACCACCTTCACCAGTACACCAGCGGTCTACGAGGACAGTCAGTTTGTTCCAGCGGAGATGAAAGCAGGTGAGGTTCCTTGTGATGTTTTATGTGCCCAGTTGTTTGTATATGTGCTTTTCTACTTGTTTACTGACTCGCGTGTGTCATTTGTCAATTCATTTGATAATTTAGTGGAACTACACTTGTCATGCCATGTCATTTGTCAATTCATTTGATTACCTAGTATAATTGCATTTATCAGTTCATTTGATAAACTGGTATAATTGCATTTATCAGTTCATTTGATTACCTAGTATAATTGCATTTATCAGTTCATTTGATTACCTAGTATAATTGCATTTATCAGTTCATTTGATTACCTAGTATAATTGCATTTATCAGTTCATTTGATTACCTAGTATAATTGCATTTATCAGTTCATTTGAATACCTAGTATAATTGCATTTATCAGTTCATTTGATTACCTAGTATAATTGCATTTATCAGTTCATTTGATAAACTGGTATAATTGCATTGTCAGATATCATTTAGCAGTGCAGGCTTCCTCATTGATTAAACAAGCTAAAATGTTAAAGTGAAAGGGTGGACTGCATTGTGCCAGGTTTCACCCCAACTGGCTTGACCTCCCCCATTGTCAGTGATAACTTCATCATATCTACCATTGTCAGTGATAACTTCATATCTACCATTGTCAGTGATAACTTCATGTCTGTCATTGTCAGTGATAACTTCATATCTGCCATTGTCAGTGATAACTTCATGTCTGTCATTGTCTGTGATAACTTCATATCTGCCATTGTCAGTGATAACTTCATATATGCCATTGTCAGTGATAACTTCATATCTACCATTGTCAGTGATAACTTCATCATATCTGCCATTGTCAGAGATAACTTCATGTCTGTCATTGTCAGTGATAACTTCATATCTGCCATTGTCAGTGATAACTTCATCATATCTGCCATTGTCAGTGATAACTTCATGTCTGTCATTGTCAGTGATAACTTCATATCTGCCATTGTCAGTGATAACTTCATATCTGCCATTGTCAGTGATAACTCCATATCTGCCATTGTCAGTGATAACTTCATATCTGCCATTGTCAGTGATAACTTCATATCTACCATTGTCAGTGATAACTTCATCATATTTGCCATTGTCAGTGATAACTTCATATCTGCCATTGTCAGTGATAACTTCATATCTGCCATTGTCAGTGATAACTTCATCATATCTGCCATTGTCAGTGATAACTTCATCATATCTGCCATTGTCCATGATAACTTCATATCTACCATTGTCAGTGATAACTTCATGTCTGTCATTGTCAGTGATAACTTCATATCTGCCATTGTCAGTGATAACTTCATATCTGCCATTGTCAGTGATAACTTCATATCTACCATTGTCAGTGATAACTTCATGTCTGTCATTGTCACTGATAACTTCATATCTGCCATTGTCAGAGATAACTTCATATCTGCCATTGTCAGTGATACTTTCATATCTACCATTGTCAGTGATAACTTCATCATATCTGCCATTGTCAGTTATAACTTCATATCTACCATTGTCAGTGATAACTTCCTACCTGCCATTGTCAGTGATAACTTCATATCTGCCATTGTCAGTGATAACTTCATATCTGCCATTGTCAGTGATAACTTCATGTCTGTCATTGTCATTGATAACTCCATATCTACCATTGTCAGCGACAACTTCATCATATCTTCATCATATCAGACATTGTCAGTGATAACTTCATATCTGCCATTGTCAGTGATAACTCCATATCTGCCATTGTCAGTGATAACTCCATATCTGCCATTGTCAGTGATAACTTCATATATACCATTGTCAGTGATAACTTCATGTCTGCCATTGTCAGTGATAACTCCATATCTGCCATTGTCAGTGATAACTCTGTATCTGCCATTGTCAGTGATAACTTCATATATACCATTGTCAGTGATAACTTCATATATACCATTGTCAGTGATAACTTCATATCTACCATTGTCAGTGATAACTCCATATCTACCATTGTCAGTGATAACTTCATATATACCATTGTCAGTGATAACTTCATATCTACCATTGTCAGTGATAACTTCATATCTGCCATTGTCAGTGATAACTTCATCATATCTGCCATTGTCAGTGGTAACTTCATCATATCTGCCATTGTCAGTGATAACTTCATATATACCATTGTCAGTGATAACTTCATATCTACCATTGTCAGTGATAACTTCATCATATTTGCCATTGTCAGTGATAACTTCATATCTGCCATTGTCAGTGATAACTTCATATCTGCCATTGTCAGTGATAACTTCATATATACCATTGTCAGTGATAACTTCATATCTACCATTGTCAGTGATAACTTCATATCTGCCATTGTCAGTGATAACTTCATCATATCTGCCATTGTCAGTGGTAACTTCATATATACCATTGTCAGTGATAACTTCATATCTACCATTGTCAGTGATAACTTCATATCTGCCATTGTCAGTGATAACTTCATCATATCTGCCATTGTCAGTGGTAACTTCATCATATCTGCCATTGTCAGTGATAACTTCATATACCATTGTCAGTGATAACTTCATATCTACCATTGTCAGTGATAACTTCATATCTGCCATTGTCAGTGATAACTTCATCATATCTGCCATTGTCAGTGATAACTTCATCATATCTGCCATTGTCAGTGATAACTTCATATATACCATTGTCAGTGATAACTTCATATCTACCATTGTCAGTGATAACTTCATATCTGCCATTGTCAGTGATAACTTCATCAATCTGCCATTGTCAGTGGTAACTTCATCATATCTGCCATTGTCAGTGATAACTTCATATATACCATTGTCAGTGATAACTTCATATCTACCATTGTCAGTGTTAACTTCATATATACGATTGTCAGTGATAACTCCATATCTGCCATTGTCAGTGATAACTTCATATCTGCCATTGTCAGTGATAACTTCATATATACCATTGTCAGTGATAACTTCATATATACCATTGTCAGTGATAACTCATATATATGATTGTCAGTGATAACTCCATATCTGCCATTGTCAGTGATAACTTCATATCTGCCATTGTCAGTGATAACTTCATATCTACCATTGTCAGTGATAACTCATGTCTACCATTGTCAGGATCTGTGGCTTTGATTCATGGAGAGGTTGTCCATAAAAGTGAGCCCAACCGGTCAGCCAACTCCAGGCATGCCTACACATTCCACATGTTTGACAGTCACGGAGTGGAGTACAGCAAGCAAAACTGGTCAGTATTTCATACGTCTGTCTATACTTTACAGCAAGCAAAACTGGTCAGTATTTCATACTTCTGTCTGTACTTTACAGCAAACAAAACTGGTCAGTATTTCATACTTGTTCTATACTTTACAGCAAGCAAAACTGGTCAGTATTTCATACATCTGTCTATACTTTACAGCAAACAAAACTGGTCAGTATTTCATACATCTGTCTATACTTTACAGCAAACAAAACTGGTCAGTATTTCATACTTGTTCTACACTTTACAGCAAGCAAAACTGGTCAGTATTTCATACTTCTGTCTGTACTTTACAGCAAACAAAACTGGTCAGTATTTCATACTTGTTCTATACTTTACAGCAAGCAAAACTGGTCAGTATTTCATACATCTGTCTGTACTTTACAGCAAACAAAACTGGTCAGTATTACATACATCTGTCTATACTTTACAGCAAGCAAAACTGGTCAGTATTTCATACTTGTTCTACACTTTACAGCAAGCAAAACTGGTCAGTATTTCATACTTCTGTCTGTACTTTACAGCAAACAAAACTGGTCAGTATTTCATACTTGTTCTATACTTTACAGCAAGCAAAACTGGTCAGTATTTCATACATCTGTCTGTACTTTACAACAAACAAAACTGGTCAGTATTACATACATCTGTCTATACTTTACAGCAAGCAAAACTGGTCAGTATTTCATACTTGTTCTACACTTTACAGCAAGCAAAACTGGTCAGTATTTCATACATCTGTCTATACTTTACAGCAAACAAAACTGGTCAGTATTTCATACTTGTTCTACACTTTACAGCAAGCAAAACTGGTCAGTATTTCATACATCTGTCTATACTTTACAGCAAGCATAACTGGTCAGTATTTCATACATCTGTCTATACTTTACAGCAAGCAAAACTAGTCACTATTTCATACGTCTGTCTATACTTTACAGCAAACAAAACTGGTCAGTATTACATACATCTGTCTATACTTTACAGCAAGCAAAACTGGTCAGTATTTCATACTTGTTCTACACTTTACAGCAAGCAAAACTGGTCAGTATTTCATACATCTGTCTATACTTTACAGCAACAAAACTGGTCAGTATTTCATACTTGTTCTACACTTTACAGCAAGCAAAACTGGTCAGTATTTCATACATCTGTCTATACTTTACAGCAAGCATAACTGGTCAGTATTTCATACATCTGTCTATACTTTACAGCAAGCAAAACTAGTCACTATTTCATACGTCTGTCTATACTTTACAGCAAACAAAACTGGTCAGTATTACATACATCTGTCTATACTTTACAGCAAGCAAAACTGGTCAGTATTACATACATCTGTCTATACTTTACAGCAAGCAAAACTGGTCAGTATTTCATACTTGTTCTACACTTTACAGCAAGCAAAACTGGTCAGTATTTCATACATCTGTCTATACTTTACAGCAAGCAAAACTGGTCAGTATTTTATACATCTGTCTATACTTTACAGCAAGCAAAACTGGTCAGTATTTCATACATCTGTCTATACTTTACAGCAAGCAAAACTGGTCAGTATTTTATACTTGTTCTACACTTTACAGCAAGCAAAACTGGTCAGTATTTCATACTTGTTCTACACTTTACAACAAACACTAGTGGTCAGTCTGTTTACTTGCTCGACCTGTTTGAGACCACTCAGTGCAGATAACGTTGTTTATTGTGTTCCATCAGACCAAGAAAACATCTGCTGACTGTGCTGTTGTGTGTGAACTGTTCTTCTGTCTGAGTGTGAGTGCTGGACACTGAGTCATGACATGGTGAAGGGATGGAGGCAGTAGAGATGTGGTGTTTGAGAAGGATATGGACAGAGAAGACAACAAACACTAGGGTGCTGACAGCTGCAGGGCTAGTCTATCACTCATCACAACCATGAGGACAGGACAAATGACATTTCTGGGTGTATCAGTAGAAGAGAGATGAGACGCCTGAGAAGAGCTGTTGGAGTAGACATGAGAGATAGAATTAGGAATCTGGACATTAGAAGACGACTAGGTCTGAAGCCAGTCATGCACTTCATTAAAGAACAGCAGATTAATTGGTTTGGCCACCTCACTAGAATGCCCTGAGACCATCAGCCACAAAGAACCACATTGCAGAATTGTAATGGATACAGAGCGTGGGGAAAGACCATGTAATATATAGAGTGATGGTATCAAGAACAACCGTAGAGAAGTGAATGCCAACTTACAGAGAGAGTTAGAAAGATCTGTAAATTCTTTCTCTCTCCTCCCCCCTCCCTCTTCCCCCCCCCCCCTCCAACACTTCACTGAGGTAAATGAAGGAAGAGAAGAAGAAGATCAGTAGAAGAGAGAAATAAGCTTTTTATGGAGGAATTCCAAGAGAATTACAGGAAGGTGTCTATAACAAGCTGACACTGCTGAGTAGTCATGTCAGCAGCACAAGAGATGAGTGCAGTCAGGCACACTTCCACACTAGTTCAGTGATATTTCTCTCAATGCTGATATGTCTGTTCTGGATTTGTTTGTGTTTTAACAGTCATTCTAACCTGTGTCCTACTAGCAATAATTAACTGTAGTCTTCCTCACACTCTGCTACAGGCTACAGCCAACTGAGGCTGGCACATTCACCCACCTCCTGGCCCAGTCATGACCAGCTACGTGAGGACATGCCAGGCCAGGCCATGTGCTGTTTGCGTCCCCACACCAGAAGAGATGCTGCCAGCCTTGTTGTTGTTTTTAGCCCGATTTCATCACAGACTTACAGTGTTTAAATGGTTGGGATACCAACCTGTCTACTTCCAGCTTGATTGCTTAAGATGTGTGAAAAACCTGGCATGTGATAAAACTTGTTTATATTGTCTACAGGTGGAACTGTTGTAATACACTGGTCTTCTTTAGCGGAGTGATCATGTGTGGAGTGATACAAACATGTGGAGTGCTTATATCTTTCACTGTCTCCTCTAGTGGAGTGATCATGTGTGGAGTGATACAAACATGTGGAGTGCCTTATATCTTTCACTGTCTCCTCTAGCGGAGTGATCATGTGTGCAGTGATACAAACATGTGGAGAGCTTATATCTTTCACTGTCTCCTCTAGTGGAGTGATCATGTGTGGAGTGATACAAACATGTGGAGTTCCTTATATCTTTCACTGTCTCCTTTAGCGGAGTGATCATGTGTGGAGTGATACAAACATGTGGAGTGCCTTATATCTTTCACTGTCTCCTTTAGCGGAGTGATCATGTGTGGAGTGATACAAACATGTCTAGTGCCTCACATCTTTCACTGTCTCCTCTACCAGAGTGATCATGTGTGGAGTGATACAAACATGTCTAGTGCCTCACATCTTTCACTGTCTCCTCTAGCAGAGTGATCATGTGTTAAGTGATAGAAACATGTCTAGTGCCTCACATCTTTCACTGTCTCCTCTAGTGGAGTGATCATGTGTGGAGTGATACAAACATGTCTAGTGCCTCACATCTTTCACTGTCTCCTCTAGCGGAGTGATCATGTGTGGAGTGATACAAACATGTGGAGTGCTTATATCTTTCACTGTCTCCTCTACCAGAGTGATCATGTGTGGAGTGATACAAACATGTCTAGTGCCTCACATCTTTCACTGTCTTCTCTAGCAGAGTGATCATGTGTGGAGTGATACAAACATGTCTAGTGCCTCACATCTTCACTGTCTCCTCTAGCGGAGTGATCATGTGTGGAGTGATACAAACATGTCTAGTGCCTCACATCTTTCACTGTCTCCTCTAGCGGAGTGATCATGTGTGGAGTGATACAAACATGTCTAGTGCCTCACATCTTTCACTGTCTCCTCTAGCGGAGTGATCATGTGTGGAGTGATACAAACATGTCTAGTGCCTCACATCTTTCACTGTCCTCCTCTAGCAGAGTGATCATGTGTGGAGTGATACAAACATGTCTAGTGCCTCACATCTTTCACTGTCTCCTCTAGCAGAGTGATCATGTGTGGAGTGATACAAACATGTCTAGTGCCTCACATCTTTCACTGTCTCCTCTAGCAGAGTGATCATGTGTGGAGTGATACAAACATGTCTAGTGCCTCACATCTTTCACTGTCTCCTCTAGCGGAGTGATCATGTGTGGAGTGATACAAACATGTCTAGTGCCTCACATCTTTCACTGTCTCCTCTAGCGGAGTGATCATGTGTGGAGTGATACAAACATGTCTAGTGCCTCACATCTTTCACTGTCTCCTCTAGCGGAGTGATCATGTGTGGAGTGATACAAACATGTCTAGTGCCTCACATCTTTCACTGTCTCCTCTAGCAGAGTGATCATGTGTGGAGTGATACAAACATGTCTAGTGCCTCACATCTTTCACTGTCTCCTCTAGCAGAGTGATCATGTGTGGAGTGATACAAACATGTCTAGTGCCTCACATCTTTCACTGTCTCCTCTAGCAGAGTGATCATGTGTGGAGTGATACAAACATGTCTAGTGCCTCACATCTTTCACTGTCTCCTCTAGCGGAGTGATCATGTGTGGAGTGATACAAACATGTCTAGTGCCTCACATCTTTCACTGTCTCCTCTAGCAGAGTGATCATGTGTGGAGTGATACAAACATGTCTAGTGCCTCACATCTTTCACTGTCTCCTCTAGTGGAGTGATCATGTGTGGAGTGATACAAACATGTCTAGTGCCTCACATCTTTCACTGTCTCCTCTAGCGGAGTGATCATGTGTGGAGTGATACAAACATGTCTAGTGCCTCACATCTTTCACTGTCTCCTCTAGCGGAGTGATCATGTGTGGAGTGATACAAACATGTCTAGTGCCTCACATCTTTCACTGTCTCCTCTAGCGGAGTGATCATGTGTGGAGTGATACAAACATGTCTAGTGCCTCACATCTTTCACTGTCTCCTCTAGCAGAGTGATCATGTGTGGAGTGATACAAACATGTCTAGTGCCTCACATCTTTCACTGTCTCCTCTAGCGAAGTGATCATGTGTGGAGTGATACAAACATGTCTAGTGCCTCACATCTTTCACTGTCTCCTCTAGCAGAGTGATCATGTGTGGAGTGATACAAACATGTCTAGTGCCTCACATCTTTCACTGTCTCCTCTAGCGGAGTGATCATGTGTGGAGTGATACAAACATGTCTAGTGCCTCACATCTTTCACTATCTACTTGTGTCCAGGGCTTTCACCAATCTTTATTTATTGTTCTTTATTTATTGTTCTTTATTTATTGTTCTTTTTTACGTTCACCCACTTTGAACTCAAGCATGATCCACGCACGCGCTACTACTTCCAGTACACTGAATTGATGTTTGCCTGTGGATTTGTTTTCCTATTAGCAGTGTCCCTTGCCATCAGGTGAACCCACTCTGACTTCTGAGGTACTTGTAATTTACATCCCCAAGTCAAGGACGAGATCGACATTTTATTCTAAGTGACCAGTGTAGGGATTGAACCCACAACCTCGGCATCAGCACACCGGATGTTTCTTCATCTCTTGCAGGTATCTGGAAGAGACACAGCGATCATAACTCTGTCATCCTCTCTTGTCTGATGTGTTGATCAAGAGGCTTCGGCTTATATAATTACTAGTTGCCTAACTTTTTCTGCTGAGCACATCTTTTTTCCCTGATCTGCCTCTCTTTCCTAGTATCTTCCCACACAAGGCTTATTTCCCAATTTCGCCTCTTCTGTTGATCTTCTTCTTCGTTTTCTTCCTCTTCTTCTTCTCTTCTTCCGTGTACCTCAGTGAAGTGTTGATGGTGGGAGATTGAAGATCTTTTATGTGCTTGTACAAATGCGTTTTGTAAGTTGGTATTCATTTTTCTTGCTACCATCACTCCATCTGTTTTCATGGTCTTCCCCTTGCTCTGTATCCATTATATGTCTTCAGTGTTGTCTTTATGGCAGGTGGTACCAGGGCATGCTTGTGAGGTGGTCAAACCATTTATTGTGTTGTTCTTTAATGAAGTACATGACTGGTTTCATATCCAGTCATCTTCTACTTTCCTCATTCCTAATTCTGTTTCTCACAGTTACTCCAGCAGATCTTCTCAGGCATCCCATCTCTGTTGTTACATTTTGTGCTCATTATTCTCAGAAGCATCCAGGTTAGACACTAGTAACATAATGCTGGCCAAAATATAGTTTTACTTGATTTGCTTTAGAGCTTATCAGTATCCTTGTATGTGCCAGTATCCTTGTATGTGACAATATCCTTGTATGTGCCAGTATCCTTGTATGTGACAGTATCCTTGTATGTGACAGTATCCTTGTATGTGACAGAAGAAGTGGCGCTAGTTGTCCCTGATTTGCCTTTGCCAACGTGTGTTGATCAACTTCCGTTGATGTGCCCCATCAATTTCATATCTATTCTTCATGGTTCTGTCCAGTGTGTTGATCAACTTCCGTTGATGTGCCCCATCAATTTCATATCTATTCCTCATGGTTCTGTCCAGTGTGTTGATCAACTTCCGTTGATGTGCCCCATCAATTTCATATCTATTCCTCATGGTTCTGTCCAGTGTGTTGATCAACTTCCGTTGATGTGCCCCATCAATTTCATATCTATTCCTCATGGTTCTGTCCAGTGTGTTGATCAACTTCCGTTAATATGCCCCATCAATTTCATATCTATTCCTCATGGTTCTGTCCAGTGTGTTGATCAACTTCCGTTAATATGCCCCATCAATTTCATATCTATTCCTCATGGTTCTGTCCAGTTTGTTGATCAACTTCCGTTGATATGCCCCATCAATTTCATATCTATTCCTCATGGTTCTGTCCAGTGTGTTGATCAACTTCTGTTGATGTGCCCCATCAATTTCACATTTATTCCTCATGGTTCTGTCCAGTGGTCTCATACCACCTGCAACACTCAGTACCTCAGCATATGTTGTCTTCTCTTTCCACGATATTCTCAACATTCTTCTCATAAACCACATCTCTACTGCCTTCAGTTCCTTCACCATGTCATCACTTCTCAGTGTCCAGCACTCACATCCACACACAAACACCACATCTCTACTGCCTTCAGTTCCTTCACCATGTCATCACTCAGTGTCCAGCACTCACATCCACACACAAACACCACATCTCTACTGCCTCCAGTTCCTTCACCATGTCATCACTCAGTGTCCAGCACTCACATCCACACACAAACACCACATCTCTACTGCCTCCAGTTCCTTCACCATGTCATCATTCAGTGTCCAGCACTCACATCCACACACAAACACCACATCTCTACTGCCTCCAGTTCCTTCACCACGTCATCACTCAGTGTCCAGCACTCACATCCACACACAAACACCACATCTCTACTGCCTCCAGTTCCTTCACCATGTCATCACTCAGTGTCCAGCACTTGCATCCACACACAAACACCACATCTCTACTGCCTTCAGTTCCTTCACCATGTCATCACTCAGTGTCCAGCACTTGCATCCACACACAAACACCACATCTCTACTGCCTCCAGTTCCTTCACCATGCCATCACTCAGTGTCCAGCACTCACATACACACACACAAAAACAGGCCGCACACAAGTTTTCAGTAATGGATTACTGCACTCGCGATATTTACGTTTCTTGTGACATTCTTTATGTTTGTGAAAGAATATTTCCACCAATACACACTTCTCTCCAGTGATCATCATGTCAACTCTGCAAGATCCAATCATTACCCATTAATTAGCTCATTGATCATGAGGCCTGCTAATATTCTTCCTGTCCTTATGTTGTACCATTACCTTCTCCTGCCTGTCATGTCACAACAGAACACAAGCCCCTCCACCAGATCACCTTCTCCTGCCTGTCATGTCACAATGGAACACAAGCCCCTCCACCAGATCACATCAGAACCTGTGTAGGCTTGTTCCTGGCCAGTTGGATTGTGCAACCAAAACTTCTCTACAGGGTGATGCAGCCGGTGCCACGCCACAGTCACCTCTTGCAACATGCACGGCGGACTACAGTGCTGTTCTTGGCTTCACTTGTGGGCCCACATGGGTATCCTGTTGTATATCACCAGATGTTCTGTCATCTACTGGCCATGGTTTGTGAAAAAGCTTTGTGTGCAGTAACTGCATATCAGTGAAGATACTATGTAGGTTTCTGTTGATTGAATCTGTCTTGTTGTTTTGTATGGTGCAAAGTGACATAGAGGTTCATGCACAAACCTGCCCAGACACTGGTCTGAGTTCAAACCAACAGCCGTGGCAGCATTCATATTTTGCCACCAGCACAGCTGTGGACTCTACCCAGCCTCATTCATATTTTGCCACCAGCACAGCTGTGGACTCTACCCAGCCTCATTCATATTTTGCCACCAGCACAGCTGTGGACTCTACCCAGCCTCATTCATATTTTGCCACCAGCACAGCTGTGGACTCTACCCAGCCTCATTCATATTTTGCCACCAGCACAGCTGTGGACTCTACCCAGCCTCATTCAAATGTCTAGCAGCTATTTTCTAAATTTTGTGGGAATTGTTTTCAAAGGAAAGACGATAGAGAGGCAACAAACCAATCCCACCTCATTATGTCCTGACCTAGAGCATGTGAAAGGTACAATTTCACATGGCAGTGCATACGTGGGACTACCTCTGTTGTATGTCGGGTGGATTGAGCGTCTAGTCATCTATAAACTTCGGCAGAAATTGTGTATCTACTGAATTGCCAATTTGTATCTATATACTAGCCAGATTTGTATCTATATGCTAGCCAGATTTTTATCTATACACCAGCCAGATTTGTATCTATATACTAATCAGGTGTTCTTTGTTTCTATACGTACCACGTTATGTTTTCTAAATGTATGGAAGGATCGTGTGTGAATAGATCACAGGACAATGAATATGAAGGAATATTGAGATCATCAAAGACGGAGATGGAAGGTAAAGCTTT
This sequence comes from Cepaea nemoralis, assembly GCA_014155875.1. Classification (NCBI taxonomy): domain Eukaryota; kingdom Metazoa; phylum Mollusca; class Gastropoda; order Stylommatophora; family Helicidae; genus Cepaea; species Cepaea nemoralis. The sequence continues at coordinate 43,518 of JACEFZ010020304.1, forward strand.
GTCCTTCCTGCGAGCAGTCTTGAAGACATAGAAAAGTTTACAACAAAAGCTGCATGTAATATGTATGTTGTTGAAGTTGTATTCTCTGCTGTAAGGTTGGTTCATGTTTGTTGTATGCACAATGATGTTGAAACACTGTTGTATATGTGCTCACTGAGAATCTGGAAAACATGGCCAGGTATTTGTCTGTATCTACCCAGTGTGTGTCTGTATGTACCCAGTGTTTGTCTGTGTGTGTACATGTCTGTATGTACCCAGTGCACGCCTGTGTGTACCCAGTAAATGTCTGTGTGTGTACGTGTCTGTATGTACAGTACAGCAGTCTTATATGGGTTGTTCTTTTATTTGTCAATATTACTACCACACAGCTTGTAATTGTACACAAGAGCACACAGTTGTCCACAAGACCGCTTGTGCATAGTTGAAACTAGGCTTGATTACTGTTACCAGAATCTGTACACAACAAACATGGGGTCAGTAGGATCTGTACACAACAAACATGGGGTCATCCAACAGTAGGTTATTAGCATCTGTACACAACAAACACGGGGTCACTAGGATCTGTACACCCAAAACATGGGGTCACCAGGATCTGTAGGATGACAGAAATGTGGGTTTGTACACCACAAACACGGAGTCGCCCACTGTGATCTTGCCCTCGCGGAACACAGTGGCGTAGACACCAAACTCCGGGGCCGGAAAGCTGCAGGGTATACACCAGGCCCCCTTGAGGCTCTCGTGGGGCTCGCTCTCATGCCTCCACTCCAGGTTCTTGGTGTCGTAGGCTTCTTCAATCAACCTGAGAGTATCACACATGTTACTCTTAGAGTGTCAGAAATGTTACTTTTAGAATGTCAGAAATGTTGCTCTTAGAGTATCACACACACACACACATGTTACTCTTCGAATATCATAAATGTTACTCTTAGAGTATCACACATGTTACTCTTAGAATGTCAGAAATGTTACTCTTAGAATATCAGAAATGTTACTTTCAGAATATCAGAAATGTTACCATTAGAGTACCTCGCATGTTACTCTTAGAATGTTAGAAATGTTACTTTTAGAATATCAGAAATATTACTTTTAGTATATAATCAAAGTTACTCTTAGAGTATCACACATGTTACTCTTAGAAAATACTCAATGTTACTCTTAGAATTTTACAAATGTTATTCTTAGAATATTTACAAGTGTTATGTACAAAATGTTGTGACTATTACTGTAAGAATATCTCGTATGTAACTCTGACAATACTGCATGCAACTTGTGATGTCATACATTCAACTGTGTGAGGGTTGGTGTTTGGGTGGCTGGGTGTGGTGTGTGCTGGTGGCTGGGTGTGTGCTGGGGGCTGGGTGTGGTGTGCGCTGGTGGCTGGGTGTGGTGTGTGCTGGTGGCTGGGTGTGTGCTGGTGGCTGGGTGTGGTGTGTGCTGGTGGCTGGGTGTGTGCTGGTGGCTGGGTGTTTGGGTGGCTGGGTGTGGTGTGTGCTGGTGGCTGGGTGTGTGCTGGTGGCTGGGTGTTTTGGTGGCTGGGTGTTAGTGTATCTATGTGTGTATCTGTGTATGCATGGATGGATATATTTATCTCTCACACTACAGCTGTCACTCTATCTCTCAGTCTCTCTCTCTCTGTTTCTCTCTGACTCTGTCTTTCTCAGTCTCTATCTTCTCTCTCCCTATCTAGTCTCTCTGTCTGTCAGTCTTTCTCCATCTCTCTCATTGTCTCTCTTTCAGTCTCTCTCACTCTCTCTCTCTCTCTGCTTTCTCAGTCTCTATTTGCTTTTCTTTCTCTATTTTTCTTTCGCTTTGTCTCTCTCTGTCTTTCTTGCACTATCTTTCTGCATCTCTCTCTCTCTCTCTCTCTCTCTCTCTCTCTCTCTCTCTCTCTCTCTCTCTCTCTCTCTCTCTCTCTCTCTCTCTCTCTCTCTCTCTCTCTCTCTCTCTCTCTCTCTCTCTCTCTCTCTAACTCACAGACACACATTACTTGAGGTTAAAGGACCGTCTCTCCAGGCCGGCCTGGCTGCCGATGTAGACAAGGTCCCAGTTCTCCTCGTCCAGGGGTTTTGTGCCGGCAATGACAATGTTGGGTCGGAAGTGCTCAATGGCCTGGGGCGGATTGAACTTGAACTGACCGTGACAGACGGAGAACACAACACTTTAACACTGGAACACATTAGGTGTGGGTGATGTACAGAGAACAACATGTCAGAACTGGAACACATTAGGTGTGGGTGATGTAGAGAGAACAACATGTCAGAACTGGAACACATTAGGTGTGGGTGATGTAGAGAGAACAACATGTCAGAACTGGAACACATTAGGTGTGGGTGATGTAGAGAGAACACAACACATTAGTACTGGAACACATTAGGTGTGGGTGATGTAGAGAGAACACAACACATTAGTACTGGAACACATTAGGTGTGGGTGATGTAGAGAGAACACAACACATTAGGTGTGGGTGATGTAGAGAGAACACAACACATTAGGTGTGGGTGATGTAGAGAGAACACAACACATTAGGTGTGGGTGATGTAGAGAGAACACAACACATTAGGTGTGGGTGATGTAGAGAGAACACAACACATTAGGTGTGGGTGATGTAGAGAGAACACAACACATTAGGTGTGGGTGATGTAGAGAGAACACAACACATTAGTACTGGAACACATTAGGTGTGGGTGATGTAGAGAGAACACAACACATTAGGTGTGGGTGATGTAGAGAGAACACAACACATTAGGTGTGGGTGATGTAGAGAGAACACAACACATTAGTACTGGAACACATTAGGTGTGGGTGATGTAGAGAGAACACAACACATTAGGTGTGGGTGATGTAGAGAGAACACAACACATTAGGTGTGGGTGATGTAGAGAGAACACAACACATTGGGTGTGGGTGATGTAGAGAGAACACAACACATTAGGTGTGGGTGATGTAGAGAGAACACAACACATTAGGTGTGGGTGATGTAGAGAGAACACAACACATCAGTACTGGAACACATTAGGTGTGGGTGATGTAGAGAGAACACAACACATTGGGTGTGGGTGATGTAGAGAGAACACAACACATCAGTACTGGAACACATTAGGTGTGGGTGATGTAGAGAGAACACAACACATCAGTACTGGAACACATTAGGTGTGGGTGATGTAGAGAGAACACAACACATCAGTACTGGAACACATTAGGTGTGGGTGATGTAGAGAGAACACAACACATTAGGTGTGGGTGATGTAGAGAGAACACAACACATTAGGTGTGGGTGATGTAGAGAGAACACAACACATTAGGTGTGGGTGATGTAGAGAGAACACAACACATTAGGTGTGGGTGATGTAGAGAGAACACAACACATTAGGTGTGGGTTATGTAGAGAGAACACAACACATTAGGTGTGGGTGATGTAGAGAGAACACAACATATTAGTGTTGGTGATGTAGAGAGAACACAACACATTAGGTGTGGGTGATGTAGAGACGAACACAACACATCAGTAATGGAACACATTAGGTGTGGGTGATGTAGAGAGAACCACAACCACATTGGGTGTGGGTGAATGTAGAGAGAACACAACAAATCAGTAACTGGAACACAGTAGGTGTGGGTGATGTAGAGAGAAACACAAGCACAATTAGTAGGTGGGGGTGATTGTAGAGAGAACATACAACACATCAGTACGGGAACACATTAAGGTGTGGGGTGATGTAGAGAGAAACATAACACAGTAGGTTGTGGGTGTGTAGAGAGAACACAACACATTAGTACTGGAACCATTAGTTGTGGGTGATGTAGAAGAAACACAATTAGTTTTGGGGTGATTTAGAGAGCACACAACACGTTAGTACTGGCAACACATTAGGTGTGGGTGATGTAGAGAGGAACCACAACACATTGGGTGTGGGTGATGTAGAGAGAAACACAACACATTAGGTGTGGGTGATGTAGAGAGACACAACACAATAGGTTTGTGGTGATGTAGAGAGAACACAACACATTAGGTGTGGGTTATGTAGAGGAGAACACAACACATTAGGTTGGGTGATGTAGAGAGAACACAACATATTAGGTGTTGGTGATGTAGAGAGAACACAACACATTAGGTGTGGGTGATGTAGAGAGCAACACAACACATTAGGTTGGGGTGATGTAGAGAGAACACAACACATTAGTGTGGGTGATGTAGAGAGAACAGCAAGACACATTAGGTGTGGGTGATGTAGAGAGAACACAACACATCAGTACTGGAACACATTAGGTGTGGGTGATTGTAGAGAGAACATAACACATTAGGTGTGGGTGATGTAAAGAGAACACAACACATCACTGGAACACATTAGGTGTGGGTGATGTAGAGAGAACACAACACATCATCACTGGAACACATTAGGTGTGGGTGATGTAGAGAGAACACAACACATTGGGTGTGGGTGATGTAGAGAGAACACAACACATTAGGTGTGGGTGATGTAGAGAGAACACAACACATTAGTACTGGAACACATTAGGTGTGGGTGATGTAGAGAGAACACAACACATTAGGTGTGGGTGATGTAGAGAGAACACAACACATTGGGTGTGGGTGATGTAGAGAGAACACAACACATTAGTACTGGAACACATTAGGTGTGGGTGATGTAGAGAGAACACAACACATTAGGTGTGGGTGATGTAGAGAGAACACAACACATTAGTACTGGAACACATTAGGTGTGGGTGATGTAGAGAGAACACAACACATTAGTACTGGAACACATTAGGTGTGGGTGATGTAGAGAGAACACAACACATTAGGTGTGGGTGATGTAGAGAGAACACAACACATCAGTACTGGAACACATTAGGTGTGGGTGATGTAGAGAGAACATAACACATTAGGTGTGGGTGATGTAAAGAGAACACAACACATCACTGGAACACATTAGGTGTGGGTGATGTAGAGAGAACACAACACATCATCACTGGAACACATCAGGTGTGGGTGATGTAGAGAGAACACAACACATTAGGTGTGGGTGATGTAGAGAGAACACACCACATTAGGTGTGGGTGATGTAGAGAGAACACAACACATTAGGTGTGGGTGATGTAGAGAGAACACAACACATTAGGTGTGGGTGATGTAGAGAGAACACAACACATTAGGTGTGGGTGATGTAGAGAGAACACAACACATTAGGTGTGGGTGATGTGGAGAGAACACAACACATTAGGCGTGGGTGATGTGGAGAGAACACAACACATTAGGCATGGGTGATGTAGAGAGAACACAACACATCAGTACTGGAACACATTAGGTGTGGGTGATGTAGAGAGAACACAACACATTGGGTGTGGGTGATGTAAAGAGAACACAACACATCACTGGAACACATTAGGTGTGGGTGATGTAGAGAGAACACAACACATCATCACTGGAACACATCAGGTGTGGGTGATGTAGAGAGAACACAACACATTAGGTGTGGGTGATGTAGAGAGAACACAACACATTAGGTGTGGGTGATGTAGAGAGAACACAACACATTAGGTGTGGGTGATGTAGAGAGAACACAACACATTAGGTGTGGGTGATGTGGAGAGAACACAACACATTAGGTGTGGGTGATGTGGAGAGAACACAACACATTAGGTGTGGGTGATGTAGAGAGAACACAACACATCAGTACTGGAACACATTAGGTGTGGGTGATGTAGAGAGAACACAACACATTAGGTGTGGGTGATGTAAAGAGAACACAACACATTGGGTGTGGGTGATGTAAAGAGAACACAGCACATCACTGGAACACATTAGGTGTGGGTGATGTAGAGAGAACACAACACATCATCACTGGAACACATCAGGTGTGGGTGATGTAAAGAGAACACAACACATTAGGTGTGGGTGATGTAAAGAGAACACAACACATCATCACTGGAACACATTAGGTGTGGGTGATGTAAAGAGAACACAACACATTAGGTGTGGGTGATGTAAAGAGAACACAACACATCACTGGAACACATTAGGTGTGGGTGATGTAGAGAGAACACAACACATTAGGTGTGGGTGATGTAGAGAGAACACAACACATTAGGTGTGGGTGATGTAGAGAGAACATAACACATCAACACTGGAACACATTAGGTATGGGTGATGTAGAGAGAACACAACACATTAGGTGTGGGTGATGTAGAGAGACCACGACACTTAAAACAGGCTACAAAAGAGACCGAGCCATATGGGATAAAACCCGGGTCAATGAAGTCAAACCTCTCGACTTAAAGATTTTGTTTTTAGACAGCCAGCACTGACATCATTGATGTAACCAGATAAACTCACCATCACGTTACGAGTGTTAACTTCAATGGCATCAGCCAGTCAGTACCTCATGCAGGCAGTGATCCCTGTCTGCAGCGACTCTTGGGTACCATTTGGCTTAAAGGACCCTGTGTCTGGCTGCATTTGTTGGTGGTGCTAGAATGTGTCTCATGCATATAATTGATGTGTCCTTTGTACACCCGTTCAGAAAACAATGGCAAACTACTGAACGTAAATTTGCCCAGGAATCTCAAACAGCCAAAAAATGTTGGAGTTGACTGCTACATCCTGTAAAGAATATGCGACAACTTTTTATTTCGTGCACCCCAGGATTCTCCGCATGGTCGCATTCTTATGCGCTCCAACCTTTCCAGTTGGCTCATATATGTAGAGATGGTTGCATAGTTAACTTAGCCTAGATTTGTCTGGCACCTATCGTCTCATTGATCTCCTCCAGTGAGGATTCTGTAGCCTAGAATTATCTGGCACCTACCGTCTCATTTATCTCCTCCAGCGAGGATTCTGTAGCCTAGAATTGTCTGGCACCTACCGTCTCATTGATCTCTTCCAGCGTGGATTCTGTAGCCTAGATTTTTCTGGAACCTACCGTCTCATTGATCTCCTCCAGCGTGGATTCCGTAGCCTAGAATTGTCTGGCACCTACCGTCTCATTGATCTCCTCCAGCGTGGATTCTGTAGCCTAGAATTGTCTGGCACCTACCGTCTCATTGATCTCCTCCAGCGAGGATTCTGTAGCCTAGAATTGTCTGGCACCTACCGTCTCATTGATCTCTTCCAGCGTGGATTCTGTAGCCTAGATTTTTCTGGAACCTACCGTCTCATTGATCTCCTCCAGCGAGGATTCTGTAGCCTAGAATTGTCTGGCACCTGCCGTCTCATTGATCTCCTCCAGCGAGGATTCTGTTGCCTAGAAGTGTATGGCACCTACCATCTCGTTGATCTCCTCCAGCGAGGATTCTGTAGTCTAGAATTGTCTGGCACCTACTGTCTCATTGATCTCTTCCAGCGTGGATTCTGTAGCCTAGATTTTTCTGGAACCTACCGTCTCATTGATCTCCTCCAGCGTGGATTCTGTCGCCTAGATGTGTCTGGCACCTACCGTCTCATTGATCTCCTCCAGCGAGGATTCTGTCGCCTAGATGTGTCTGGCACCTACCGTCTCATTGATATCCTCCAGCGAGGATTCTGTAGCCTAGAATTGTATATCATCTACCGTCTCATTGATCTCCTCCAGCGAGGATTCTGTAGCCTAGATTTGTATATCATCTACCGTCTCATTGATCTCCTCCAGCGAGGATTCTGTAGCCTAGAAGTGTCTGGCACCTACCGTCTCATTGATATCCTCCAGCGAGGATTCTGTAGCCTAGATTTGTATATCACCTACCGTCTCATTGATCTCCTCCAGCGAGGATTCTGTAGTCTAGAATTATGTGGCACCTACCGTTTGATTGATCTCCTCCAGCGAGGATTCTGTAGCCTAGATTTGTATATCACCTACCGTCTCATTGATCTCCTCCAGCGAGGATTCTGTAGCCTAGATTTGTATATCACCTACCGTCTCATTGATCTCCTCCAGCGAGGATTCTGTAGCCTAGATTTGTATATCACCTACCGTCTCATTGATCTCCTCCAGCGAGGATTCTGTAGCCTAGAAGTGTCTGGCACCTACCATCTCATTGATATCCTCCATCGAGGATTCTGTAGCCTAGATTTGTATATCACCTACCGTCTCATTGATCTCCTCCAGCGAGGATTCTGTAGCCTAGATTTATATATCACCTACCGTCTCATTGATCTCCTCCAGCGAGGATTCTGTAGCCTAGATTTGTATATCACCTACCGTCTCATTGATCTCCTCCAGCGTGGATTCTGTAGTCTAGAATTGTGTGGCACCTACCGTCTCATTGATCTCCTCCAGCGTGGATTCTGTAGTCTAGAAGTGTCTGGCACCTACCATCTCATTGATCTCCTCCAGCGTGGATTCTGTAGTCTAGAAGTGTCTGGCACCTACCATCTCATTGATCTCCTCCAGCGTGGATTCTGTAGTCTAGAAGTATGTGGCACCTACCATCTCATTGATCTCCTCCAGCGTGGATTCTGTAGTCTAGAAGTGTCTGGCACCTACCATCTCATTGATCTCCTCCAGCGTGGATTCTGTAGTCTAGAATTATGTGGCACCTACCATCTCATTGATATCCTCCAGCGAGGATTCTGTCACCAGTTTGCAAGCCACACTCCTGAATCGCTTAGACTCGATAGCCCACTCATATTTACAGTTGAACAATCTCAGATCGGCTTCCTGCAGGCACTCGCTCAACCAGGTGCCGACTTTGTTTCCTGCGTGTAGACACGGGACAAGGTTAGCAGGTCAGGCCTGATGTCGCTGCATCAGGTAATAAAGTGATAGGTCTTCGCATATACTATATCGCAGCACAGTGAGGTAGGATGATCTACTTGATTCATCGCCGTTCTGTCCACCCCGAATTTACCTGTGGTATCAGCGAGTATTGCGTGGTAGATCAAAAACATAACCGTTTAAGTTTTCTTAAACATCTGGTGTGCTGGTGCCGAGAATGGGGTTCGACCCCTTAAACCGGATAGTTGGATAAAATGTTGACTTCTCGTCCTTGACTTGGGGACGTAAATTACAAGTACTTCTGAAGTCAGAGTGGGTTCGCCTGATGGCGAGGGACAGCTAATCACATGTACGATTCAGTCTAGGGCTATTAGAAGTAGTGTGTATGGACTACGCTTGAGTTGAAAGCGAGTGAGCGCGCGCGCACACACACACACACACACACGAAACCTCAGTGGAGGTTTGTACCCGAAGCGCTGCGACAGAAGCCAGCCAGAAATGCATCACCAGGACTTTTCACTCCGGGCGGTCATTTACTGGACTATAGACAGTCGCATTAGCGGAGTTGATAGCGAACTGCGTTGGCAGTGTCATGAGAACAGTCGGGCATGTGTTCTACGCCTGGCCTCGTCGCTGGCCATAGTGAGGGGAACATTGGTCGTCTGTTGTTCCTTGCTCTCAGGCCTATACCGTGAGATGGGGGTATCGCTTCACAAACCCTTAGCACGAATCTGCTGGGGGACAATGTACTGATATATCTAAAGACGGACAATTGGTTGAGATGACAGAAGACAGACAGGCTGGCGGACAGATGAATAGGTGGGATGGCAATTGGTGTGTTTATTGCCCCTTCATTTGTAGCTGTGGTGTTAGTTGTTGTTCTAGAATGAAAGGTAGTAGTAGTAGTTGCTGTTGTTTTATTAGTGGTGACTGTAGTAGTACTAGTTGTTGTTGTACTAGTGGCAGCAGCAGTGGTGATGGTGATACAATACTGTCAACTGTTATGGCTCAGGTAACGACAGCAGGAGCAGTAACTGCTGGGTGAATGATTATAGCAGCGGTTGTGGCCCTTGTGTGTTTGATGATGGTAATGGTATTGATGGTGGTGTGTGAGATTGATTATGGTCATGGTGATACTGATGATGGCGGTAACGATGAAGATACTTATAAGTGATGATAACGATGAGATGCCTGTGATAATAATAGTGGTGATAACTATGATAATAATAGTGGTTATGATGTTGTGGTGACGATACAAAGAAGGCTGACCCTACCACAGTCCAGGGCGTCAGTCTCCATCCCTAGGCACTGAACTGTGTACGCTTGTCTGCTCTCTCTCCGCAGTCCTGCCGTCAGTCTGTTCATTGTAAAGTTGCGGTTAACTGACGGCGGGCAGAGATAGAGGACTGACAGTAGGACAGGCAGACAGTCAGAAAATCAAGACAAGCAGGTAGACAAACATGCAACATAGGTAATCAGACAGACAAGCATACAGATAAGTAAAAGAGACAGACAAGACTAGACAAACACAAACAGGCTGTTAGACAGACACTCCGAGGGACAAGCACTCCGACAGACATCCAAGTAAGCCGACATATGCATATAGGTGGGTAAGTAAATGAGACATCGACAGGCAGGCAGCCATATAGATGGGCAGACAGACAGAATATACATAGTCACAGACGCAGATAGTCGGACATACTAGGCTGACATACAATATGATACTTGGAGACAGTCGAGTAGATAGAAGAGTGCTGGAGTTTGGGATGGGGGGGGGGAAGCGTCGCGCGAACAACAGAAATAACCTGTAGATAGAGACAATAACCTGGAGGAAAGGGGAGGGACCCTGGCAGAGGGGGTGCTAGTGTATGGGGTTGTGAAAAAATATAATTTGAGAGACACATAAGCAACCAGATAGATGGACAGACAGACAGATAAATAGATAGAATGAACGAAATTTATTTTCAGAGGGTCACAAATTGGGCACGCAGGCCCGTCTGACATTCTGCCCTTCTTCTCTCTGTCCAGATAAGATAGATATGCAGGTAGGTAGACACATCCATCATGTGCCATGCCGATAAGCTTGGGCGGTCTGTTTCACCATCTCATTCCATCACCAGAGTCGTGGATCAGCTCTGTGTTCCTGTCTCGACTATGCCATGTGGCCAAGCCATCCAGGTATTTACTTCTCGGTCTTCCCCTTGATCTCTTCCCTTTGATCTTGCCAGTCGTCACCAAGTTCTCCAAGTCATTTCTTCTCATAACATGCCCAAAAATGTTGACTGTCTATGTCTAATGTCTATAAGGAGTTTAATATCTTCATTTGTTTCTTGAAGGACTTGTTCGTTGGTTTTTCTGTCTGTCCATGGTATTCTTTGTATTCTCCTCAGAAACCACATGTCCACTGCCATCAGATGTTTTTCAGCTTCTCTGCTCATTGTCCACGCTTCACGACCACACAAAAGTACATCTTCTATGTAGCACTTCAACACTCATTTTCTCGTTGCAAGTGCTTTTTTTTAAAAATTGGTCAGTATGTTTTTTATCTTGCAAAAGGCTACCTTCGCCATGGCGATTCTTGTTCTAATCTCTTCAAGGCATCTCCCATCAGATGTTATGACTGTTCCGAGATAATTGTACCGATTCACTTGTTGAAGAATATGCCCATTTACTTGTATATTACATTGTGGTATTTCTTTCGTCCCAATGACGACCATAATCTGTGTCTTCTTACAATTCAGTTCTAACCCTAGATGTTCACTGTGTGCAACAACCGCATCTACCAGACTTTGCAGATCCTGCTCATTGGATGGATGGGTAGGCCGAAATACGGATAGACAGACATGCTGTTTATTGCACAAGATAGAGATAAAGAGAGAGCTTGTGTGTGGTGAGAGAGCTTGTGTGTGGTGAGAGAGCGGTGTGGCAGATAAAGTGTGTGCATGTGTCTGTGTCTACTCACAACAAATCTGGCTGATCTCGAAACTTCAGGAGAAGATTGCGTCCGTTGACAAACACCTGCATCTCGTGTAGCAGTGGCGAGTGGTACTGGTCGGTCGTGGTTGGGTCTGTGGGAGAGATGAGACGGGTATGTGGCTGGTCGTGTCTTCTCTGTCCTCTCTCTCTCCCTCTCCTCTTTCTCTCGGTCTCTGTCTCTCTCTCACCCAATTTGTTACCCTTTGAAAATAAAGTCCGTACGTACGTTCTCTCTCTCTCTCTCTCTCTCTCTCTCTCTCTCTCTCTCTCTCTCTCTCTCTCTCTCTCTCTCTCTCTCTCTCTCTCTCTCTACTCCATGCAAACCGCATGCAAATTAACATCTCTAAAACAAAATCTATGTTAATAGGAACCAGGCAAAGACTTCACACGCTAAACTCGCAGAGAACTCTACAGCTGCACATTGGTAGCATGCCTATAGAAAGTGTAACCGAGCACAAGGCACTGGGTCTTATCATAGATCAAAATCTAACCTTTAACTCACGTGTTCATGCTCTCGTTAAACAAATAGCTAAAACAGTATACCAACTTGCCAAAATTAAAAATTTCCTTGACAAAAACACAAGAAAGATATTCTATACTTTCCATGGACAAATACATATTGATTATTGCTCCACAATCTGGGATGGATGCTCCAAATCAATAACAAAACGCCTTTATTCACTCCAGAAAAGGGCAGTACGTTTAATTAATGGTGAAAAGCTTACCGAAAATTCTAACCTACATACGCGTCTTCGGTTACTGCCACTCCACAGACGCCTACTTTTTAATTAGGCTAAACTAATTCACAAAATCCTATTTCAAAATGCTCCAAGCTACCTTTGGCCATTGTTTAAATATAACGTACGACATAGCGAACGACTAAATATAATTCATGTCCCTAAACCTAGGATAGACTTATATAAAACAAGCTTAGCATACTATGTCGCTCAATTGTGGAACAATCTTCCACAAGAAATCAAAGACACCACTAATTATTATACATACACTCGCAACCTGTTTGAACACTACCCCAATACATACTACAATCCCCCATAAACAAAAACAAAAAAAGACAATAATAATTATAAATTATCTTAAACGACAACTAGCCAAAAAACATTCCCATATGTATGGCACGTTACACCTTCCTTAGGTATTTATAATGCTCATGTTAAACATGGAATCAGTGAGTCATTTGTTGTTGATTATTTTTCATGCGTTTTAATGCTTATTGTTCTTATGTTGTTAAAAATTTGCTTCATAAGAGATGTTGAATGAAAGAATGTATGAGAGGAAATAGAGAAGAAAGGCAGAATGTCAGACGGGCCTGCGTGCCCAATTCTTAACCCTTTGAAAATAAAAATTATCGTTCGTTCGTTCGTTCGTTCTCTCTCTCTCTCTCTCTCTCTCTCTCTCTCTCTCTCTCTCTCTCTCTCTCTCTCTCTCTCTCTTCCCCTCTCTCTCTCACTCTCCCCTCTCTCTCTCCCTCCCCCCCTCTCTCTCTCATCCCCTCTCTCTCCCTCCCTCGCTCTCTCTCTCTCCCTCTCTCTCTTCCTCTCTCTCTCCCTCCCTCCCCCTCTCTCTCCTCCCCTCTCCCCCTCTCTCTCCCTCCCTCGCTCTCTCTCTCTCCCTCTCTCTCACCCTCTCTCTCTCTCTCCAAGATGGAGACAGTACCTCGACAGCTACCGCTGTTTGGTCCCTCACATCTCCTAGGCCACCACTAATGAGGTGGATGTCCGTTGCATTCCTCGACGCCATTCCTTCCAATACAATTCTCGGAAGATTCAGAAAATGTCAGTCTGGTCGGCCCCTGGCCCATTCATCATTTAAGAGGTCAGACGATCCACTTCCGCTCGGAAGTGGATCCCCTGACCCATTCATCATTTAAGAGGTCAGACGATCCACTTCCGCACGGAAGTCCTCAGATCATATCCCTCCTCTGTTCTGTTCTCGGCAGCTACCTTCAGCTGAGCCAGGTTAGACAGGGTGGGTCTGGTACCCTGGTTATACAGGGTGGGTCTGGTAGCCAGGTTAGACAGGGTGGGTCTGGTACCCAGGTTAGACAGGGTGGGTCTGGTACCCAGGTTAGACAGGGTGGGTCTGGTACCCAGGTTAGACAGGGTGGGTCTGGTAGCCAGGTTAGACAGGGTGGGTCTGGTACCCAGGTTAGACAGGGTGGGTCTGGTAGCCAGGTTAGGCAGGGTGGGTCTGGTACCCAGGTTAGACAGGGTGGGTCTGGTAGCCAGGTTAGACAGGGTTGGTCTGGTACCCAGGTTAGACAGGGTGGGTCTGGTACCCAGGTTAGGCAGGGTGGGTCTGGTACCCAGGTTAGACAGGGTGCGTCTGGTAGCCAGGTTAGATAGGGTGGGTCTGGTACCCAGGTTAGACAGGGTGGGTCTGGTAGCCAGGTTAGGCAGGGTGGGTCTGGTACTCAGGTTAGACAGGGTGCGTCTGGTAGCCAGGTTAGACAGGGTGCGTCTGGTAGCCAGGTTAGGCAGGGTGGGTCTGGAAGCCAGGTTAGGCAGGGTGGGTCTGGTACCCAGGTTAGACAGGGTGGGTCTGGTACCCAGGTTAGACAGAGTGGGTCTGGTACCCAGGTTAGACAGGGTGGGTCTGGTACCCAGGTTAGACAGGGTGGGTCTGGTAGCCAGGTTAGGCAGGGTGGGTCTGGTACCCAGGTTAGACAGGGTGGGTCTGGTAGCCAGGTTAGGCAGGGTGGGTCTGGAAGCCGTGGACATCTGCCTCCATTGTGATTCGAACCCATGAGCATTGGAGTGACAGGCAAACACCACAATACCACGTGACCACAATACCACAGAACCACGTCATCACATGACCACAGCACCCACGTCATCACATGACCACGGCACCCACGTCATCACATTTATTGGCATGATCTATACATTATATGTCAATTAGTATAATCTATAAGTTATATGCGCATTGGTATAATCTTTAAGTTATATGCGCATTGGTATAATCTATAAATTATATGTGCATTGGTATAATATATAAATTATATGTGCATTGGTATAATATATAAATTATATGTGCATTGGTATAATATATAAATTATATGTGCATTGGTATAATATATAAATTATATGTGCATTGGTATAATATATAAATTATATGTGCATTGGTATAATATATAAATTATATGTGCATTGGTATAATATATGAATTATATGTGCATTGGTATAATATATAAATTATATGTGCATTGGTATAATCTATAAGTTATATGTGCATTGGTATAGTATATAAATTATATGTGCATTGGTATAGTATATAAATTATATGTGCATTGGCATAATATATAAATTATATGTGCATTGGTATAATCTATAAGTTATATGTGCATTGGTATAATATATAAATTATATGTGCATTGGTATAATCTATAAGTTATATGTGCATTGGTATAATCTATAAGTTATATGTGCATTGGTATAATATATAAGTTATATGTGCATTGGTATAATATATAAATTATATGTGCATTGGTATAATATATGAATTATATGTGCATTGGTATAATATATAAATTATATGTGCATTGGTATAATCTATAAGTTATATGTGCATTGGTATAGTATATAAATTATATGTGCATTGGTATAATATATAAATTATATGTGCATTGGTATAATATATAAATTATATATGCATTGGTATAATCTATAAAATACAAGTGCGTGCTGTTAATGGGCAGACATGAATTGGCTGGAAGTTGTGTTGAGACTAATAGAGAGGCGATGACAAAACGGCTTTGAGAGAAGATGGGAAATGATGATTGTAACCCTGATTGGACAATTTATTGGAGGAGACTGTCGTTGATACTAGAGATAAATGACTGGCTGAGACTGCCCTTGTCAGTGCAATACAATGGAGATTTTATACAAGTGAACTGGAACGAAAACTGCATATCCAGCCAGTACATTGTGTGTTCGACGTGGAACTGATTTGTGTCATCTGGTGTGGCTGATTGTGTTGCACTGGCTGCCATTTTAACATGATTGTGGGATATAGCCGGTCTCTCTGGTCTAGAGGTCACACGACTTTCTCCGTAATCTGGTATACTCTCGTAAGTAACGTGACGTTGCGCGAGAATTGGTAGCGGTTCTCTCCGCGTCGGTAACTTACGGGGTATGTGAGCCGGTCGCTCAGAAAGCAGTGGCAAACTACTGAGCGTAATTTTGCCAAGAAATCAACAATCAGCTGAAAGATGCTGATGTTGACAGCGATGTCCGGTAAAGGATATGTTATGTGGGATAAAAGAGATGGTAGACGAGGAAGGAGTTCAGCTGACATACCAGTTAACTTGGCCACCACGTACTCCCTGTCCCGGAAACCCAGAACGCTTAGGCCCAGGTTCGAAACCCAGCCAGTGTCCTCGGTGATGCCGCCACAAGAGGTCACCGGGTAGCAGATGATCTTGGACACGTGACCAACCTGATAAACACACCCATACAGACACGTGATCAACCTGATAAACACCCATACAGACATGTGATCAACCTGATAAACACCCATACAGACATGTGATCAACCTGATAAACACCCATACAGACATGTGATCAACCTGATAAACACCCATACAGACATGTGATCAACCTGATAAACACCCATACAGACATGTGATCAACCTGACAAACACACCCATACAGACATGTGACCAACCTGACAAACACACCCATACAGACATGTGATCAACCTGATAAACACACCCATACAGACATGTGATCAACCTGATAAACACCCATACAGACATGTGATCAACCTGACAAACACCCATACAGACATGTGATCAACCTGACAAACACCCATACAGACATGTGATCAACCTGACAAACACCCATACAGACATGTGATCAACCTGACAAACACCCATACAGACATGAGATCAACCTGACAAACACCCATACAGACATGTGGTCAACCTGACAAACACCCATACAGACATGTGATCAACCTGACAAACACCCATACAGACATGTGATCAACCTGACAAACACCCATACAGACATGTGATCAACCTGACAAACACCCATACAGACACGTGACCAACCTGACAAACACCCATACAGACACGTGATCAACCTGACAAACACCCATACAGACATGTGATCAACCTGATAAACACCCCCATACAGACATGTGATGAACCTGACAAACACCCATACAGACATGTGATCAACCTGATAAACACCCCCATACAGACATGTGATCAACCTGATAAACACCCATACAGACATGTGATCAACCTGACAAACACCCATACAGACATGTGATCAACCTGACAAACACCCATACAGACATGTGATCAACCTGATAAACACACCCATACAGACATGTGATCAACCTGATAAACACCCCCATACAGACATGTGATCAACCTGACAAACACACCCATACAGACATGTGATCAACCTGATAAACACCCATACAGACACGTGACCAACCTGACAAACACCCATACAGACATGTGATCAATCTGATAAACACCCCCATACAGACATGTGACCAACCTGACAAACACCCATACAGACATGTGATCAACCTGATAAACACACCCATACAGACATGTGATCAACCTGATAAACACCCATACAGACACGTGACCAACCTGACAAACACCCATACAGACATGTGATCAACCTGATAAACACCCCCATACAGACATGTGACCAACCTGACAAACACCCATACAGACATGTGATCAACCTGATAAACACCCCCATACAGACATGTGATCAACCTGACAAACACCCATACAGACATGTGATCAACCTGATAAACACCCCCATACAGACATGTGATCAACCTGATAAACACCCATACAGACATGTGATCAACCTGACAAACACCCATACAGACATGTGATCAACCTGATAAACACACCCATACAGACATGTGACCAACCTGACAAACACACCCATACAGACATGTGATCAACCTGATAAACACACCCATACAGACATGTGATCAACCTGATAAACACACCCATACAGACATGTGATCAACCTGATAAACACACCCATACAGACACGTGATCAACCTGACAAACACCCATACAGACATGTGATCAACCTGATAAACACCCCCATACAGACATGTGATCAACCTGACAAACACCCATACAGACATGTGATCAACCTGATAAACACACCCATACAGACATGTGATCAACCTGATAAACACCCCCATACAGACATGTGATCAACCTGATAAACACCCCCATACAGACATGTGATCAACCTGACAAACACCCATACAGACATGTGACCAACCTGACAAACACCCATACAGACATGTGATCAACCTGACAAACACCCATACAGACATGTGATCAACCTGATAAACACCCATACAGACATGTGACCAACCTGACAAACACCCATACAGACATGTGATCAACCTGACAAACACCCATACAGACATGTGATCAACCTGATAAACACACCCATACAGACATGTGATCAACCTGATAAACACACCCATACAGACATGTGATCAACCTGATAAACACACCCATACAGACATGTGATCAACCTGATAAACACACCCATACAGACATGTGATCAACCTGACAAACACCCATACAGACATGTGATCAACCTGACAAACACCCATACAGACATGTGATCAACCTGACAAACACCCATACAGACATGTGATCAACCTGATAAACACACACATACAGACATGTGATCAACCTGATTAACACACCCATACAGACATGTGATCAACCTGACAAACACCCATACAGACATGTGATCAACCTGATAAACACCCATACAGACATGTGATCAACCTGATAAACACCCATACAGACATGTGATCAACCTGATAAACAACCATACAGACATGTGGTCAACCTGATAAACACCCATACAGACACGTGACCAACCTGACAAACACACCCATACAGACATGTGATCAACCTGATAAACACACCCATACAGACATGTGATCAACCTGATAAACACCCATACAGACATGTGATCAACCTGACAAACACCCATACAGACATGTGATCAACCTGACAAACACCCATACAGACATGTGATCAACCTGATAAACACCCATACAGACATGTGATCAACCTGATAAACACTCATACAAACACGTGACCAACCTGACAAACACCCATACAGACATGTGACCAACCTGACAAACACCCATACAGACACGTGACCAACCTGACAAACACACCCATACAGACATGTGACCAACCTGATAAACACCCATACAGACATGTGACCAACCTGATAAACACCCATACAGACA
>JACEFZ010020305.1:0-47500 GCA_014155875.1 Cepaea nemoralis
AAAAAACCACACCCCAAAACACAAAAACCAACACCCAAACAAAACAAAATTACAAAATAAAAAACCCCCAAAATTTACACCCCATTTTTTTAAAAAAAAAAATTTTTTTTCGCATATCCTTTACAGGACATCGCTGTCAACAGCAGCATCTTTCAGCTGTCTGTTGATTTCTTGGTAAGATTACGCTCAGTAGTTTGCCATTGCTGTCTGAGCGACCGGCTCAGTTATCCCGCAAGTCACCAGCTGGGGACGAACCAAATACACACATTCAGTCATAAACACACATACACGCACATACACACCAGCAGCAGCAATTGGTGTACAAAGTCAAGAAGATTTCCCGCCTCTCGTGCGAGCAACTCCCCCACAGAAAAGAACAGAACTGACACAAACTTTCAATATTCTAATCAACACACAGGATGACACGAACACACAAGAAAACAACACATAAGAAAACAATATTTAAAAAAATGAAGACTGATAGTTGTCAAATCGTCAGCAATCCAAAGAAGAGGAAAAAGGAAGACAGAAGACTACTGCCGTCACTAGATAGTTTAGACACTATATAAAGTAAAATGACTAGATAAATCCTTCAAGCTGAAATATACACATGTTCGCACAGTAATATCAGTTGTCTACCACGGTAATTTTAAATGGACTAACATGTCTATCTGTTTGCACAATACTGGCCTATGTAGACTGATCATTATGGCTTCTGAAAACTTTAACAAGCGACTATTGTGTGTGTTATACACACTATTCCATCAAGTTCACACTTCATACTATACGTGTTCAGACACACACTCCCATCAAATTCACACTTCATACTCTCCATGTTCAGACACACACTCTCATCAAGTTCACACTTTATCAGTTATCAGTTATCAGTTGGGGTATCTTCACGGACATGTCTATAGGTGCTCAGATCCTCCCCCCAGCATATGCATCAGCGTCCGGTGGCTAATAGTGCCAGTTCTGTGTTGGTTGACGAGGCGCTTTGTTTTCCCGATGTACCTCTCGCGTCTGGCTGTGCCGATTCTTACTCCCAAGTCTTTCATCCTGGACAGCGATGTGGAATCACTGACGTCAAAGTCCTCTGTTCTCGCCATATCTTTGAGGACGTTAATAACATCGGCACTATCCATGGGCTGGCCATCTACAGGTGATGCAGAGCCAGCCAGTTTATCAGCTCGTTCATTTCCCTCGACTCTCGCATGTCCCGGGACGAAGATACTATACATGTTCAGACACACACTCCCATCAAGTTCACACTTTTTTTTCTCCATAATCTCGTATACTCTCGTGGGTAACGTAATGACGGTGAGAATCAGCAGTGGTTCGAATCGCATCGGTAACTTATGGGGTATGTGAGCCGGCCGCTCAGAAAGCAATGGCAAACTACTGAGCGTAATCTTGCCAAGAAATCAACATACAGCTGAAAGATGCTGGTGTTGATAGCGATGTCCTGTAAAGGATAT
The DNA here is from genome assembly GCA_014155875.1 of Cepaea nemoralis. NCBI lineage: Eukaryota > Metazoa > Mollusca > Gastropoda > Stylommatophora > Helicidae > Cepaea > Cepaea nemoralis. The sequence continues at coordinate 1,479 of JACEFZ010020305.1, forward strand.
GCACACACAAAAAAATCCGATATGTTGAGTACTAAGACTAAAACATGAGTGTCTTAGACCTAAGCATGTTGTGATATATGATGCGTGTTCGTCGGTGTTAACGTTAGTTTCCTGTATGAGTATAAAATCAGGTTTATATTTGTGTATGAGTGGTATAAGATGATTAATTTTGGATCCTATACCTCGAATGTTAATACTCATTAGTTTAATTTCCGCTGCCATTTTTGTTGTAATATAAGAAACGGTTGAGTACTGGGGGGGGGGGGGGGGGGGGGGCGGCGAATTGAGAATATTAAGAATTGATTATATATTGTACATTGGGGGGGGGGGGGGGGTGTCCGCCTCGAGTGCTGGACGGTCCCGGGTTCAGGTCCCGGTGAGGACCGGGATTTATTTTTTTTTTAAATCCACCTGGACTTCCAGTAATAAAATTCCCCCTGGTCTTTGGATAGTGAGATCGGACGCCCGTGTGCATTGTTGCGCACGTAAAATATCCCTTGGCAGTTGAAAATCGAAAAAGAGTAGCCTAACGGCGCTGCCCGGGCAAAATTTCGAGTTAAAAATCTACCCAAAGTATTTCAGGATCCTCGCCGATGCAACGGAGTTAGTGCATTGAGCTGAGTTTCTCCAGACTCAGGTTTGAGTTAGGAGGAAAACGGAGCACTTATGGGTTAAACCGTGTGCCGTGATGTTGATCCAACGACTAAACTACTAAACTAAACGGTTGAGTATAATTTTGTTTCTTGTTTCAAACTGCTTGTATACATGTTATCATTTCTGGAGATATTCAGTAGATTCCTTCGCCGGGCTTGAAATCTCTAAGTCAATAACGAGGCATGGAGAAGAATCTGACAGGTTTCTTTGTCGTGGTGGTGTGTTAATATTATCACTGTCTCTTCCGGTCATGGCGCTGGTCGTTATCTGTTCAGTATAATTACTTACACATTTCTTTTTGTTTGACCTGTGCGCTTCAGGCGGTGTAGGGTAGTCGTGGTTGTTGAGGGGCGGCAGCGTGGTAACAGGTATTTGGCGGGCTGGAGGTGTCGAGCTCTCCCCGTCAGACAGGCTCTTGGTTGAGCGTCCCCTTTTCCGACTGACCAGCTGGATACCGTCTTCACCCTCCTTACTATGTTGATCTGTCTGGGAGTTCGAAGTGACTTGTTGTGCCAATCTAGGTCCCTTCTGGGTTTGTACTTTGGCCGGACATTTATTACTCCAGTGGGAGTCCTCCACCACAGACTGTACACGCCGTACGGCGCCCCGGAACTGTGATGAAGCGACGGTGTCTTCTACCCCGTCCAACTCCATGTCCACGTAATGTGGCAGAGGTTCTTTCGGTTTGCACAGAAGTAACCTCTTGTCCGTTATGTTTTTAAGTTTATGAACTTCCGGATTTATATCTCCCGAAATATCCGAAGCTATTTGCTTCTAATGTGGTTGACATGGGAAGACTATTCCGTACACTTTTATAACATTATAAAAGTAATATTGTTAAATTGTTTGTCTTATAGAATTCATCAAAACACATTTTTATCTGGCTTGTAAAAGGCCACAAACAAAATATTGTGAAATTTGTTTTTTCATGTTTAACTTATGATACTGAATTTATTTGCATGAATTTTATAACAAATACAAAAAACCATTTCCACAGAAGAGGCGGCAGTAATAGCTACACAACAACCAGTCCACTGCAGGCCTCGACTTCTGGCCCCATTACACCAGTCTCTAGTCTGTGTCACAAAGTCTACCTCATCTACACCAGTCTCTAGTCTGTGTCACAAAGACTACCTCATCTACACCAGTCTCTAGTCTGTGTCACAAAGACTACCTCATCTACACCAGTCTCTAGTCTGTGTCACAAAGTACTACCTCATCTACACCAGTCTCTAGTCTGTGTCACAAAGTACTACCTCATCTACACCAGTCTCTAGTCTGTGTCACAAAGACTACCTCATCTACACCAGTCTCTAGTCTGTGTCACAAAGACTACCTCATCTACACCAGTCTCTAGTCTGTGTCACAAAGACTACCTCATCTACACCAGTCTCTAGTCTGTGTCACAAAGACTACCTCATCTACACCAGTCTCTAGTCTGTGTCACAAAGTCTACCTCATCTACACCAGTCTCTAGTCTGTGTCACAAAGTCTACCTCATCTACACCAGTCTCTAGTCTGTTAAAATGCAAACAGCAGCAAGAAGGCGATCATCAGACAAAAGAGACCCATAGCTTCGGACAGGGCAAATGCCAAGATGGCAAAGAGAAAAGCTGACCCTTCGATGAAGGGTTACGAGCATAGCCTATCACCAGACTTCCAATTCCAGCTCCTGAGCCAGCGACACCAACGGTTGCAGCTCCAGCACCAATATATTTAGCAGCCTGATCAATATCATGTTGAACTGCACTGGTTTGGAAAGATCGGATCTGGCTAAAAAGGGATGGTGTATTGCTAAATCTGGACTACATTCAAAGCTGCGATACCACTGTAACTTGGGATGCTGGATGCTGGCATTTGGTGCATTCATTGGCACCTTTGGCACCTTTCCGTCTTGACAGACGATAGTTTGGTACATTGTGCTTCAAAAAGGCTTAATAACTACGACCCATGGCGGTGGCGAGTGTGGCTGGTAAGGCTAATTCTTGCTGCAAATGTTTGCCCACAGTAGATGCATGTGAAAACATGGTCATTTCCACCATTGTGCACCATCTTACGTCTCTCACGCTCTGTGTGTGCTTTATCTGCATTCATTTTCTCCTTTGTCTTTATTCCATTTCTGATAGTTGCCCTCCATGCAACACGTTCAGCGGCGACTTGCTCCCAATGTGCATTATCAATGCCAGTATCAATCATGTCCCGCTTACACACATCTTTGTATCATAGTAGAAGCCGACCCTGAGATCACTTACCCATCTGTACTTCACCAAAAAAGATGTCCTTTGGTATTCTACCATCATCCATCCTCCTACATGTCCTATCCATCTAAGTCTACGAAGACTGAGCATGGAATAGACCGTCACACAACCTGATCTTTCCAATACTTCAGTATTTGTGATTATGTCTTGCCACTTAATACCAAGTATTCTTCGCAGACACCGCATATGAAAGCTGTGTAAACGTTTCTCTTGGCGTGAGTAAGTTGTCCAGGTTTCACTGCCAAAATGAAGAGTACTAAGGACACAGGCTTGATAGACGAGGACTTCTGTTTTGGTAGTAAGCTTCCTGTTCTCCCATACTCTTTTCGCTAACATGTTCATTGTTGTTGCTGCCTTGCCAGTCCTGATGTTGATTTCCTGATCGAGGGAAATCACCATCAGGATTGGTGCATTTGTGCAGCATTTGGTGCATGCTGCTCTTGTTTTCCTACGACTGTGTTGACGACAGGCCGCCACGCTATGCGGCTCAACAACGATGTGACAACAATTGGTACAAATACATTTTTTTTACATTTTATTTTACAAGGCTTTTAATAAAAAACACGTGAATTTTCTGCAATGCATAAACATTAATTCCATATGGTTTTTCATTTAAATGTTAGTATACAATTTATTAATAAATTGTGACATTTAACTGAAACCAAAAAACAAAAACAAAATAAATTATATACAAAAGAAATAGTGAGGTATCCATGTGATGCACAAAAAAAAAAAAAAAACACAGCAGTGACAAGTGGAGAAGATAAAAAATAAGTCTGTAAAGATGTGCTTTAATTTCCTGTTCAGCTTCCTTTTGAACAGCAGCACATGTGGCTCTGGGCCATGCCTCATATAATGTATCCGTCCTTGACTTTGCTGGACACCGATGCTTGGCCATTCTGTCTCGGACATTACATGGGTCTTGGGAACAAGTTTAGCAATCTCTGTAGGAAGTATGACATGTCTGTATTCATATTCATCGTCCGTGTATTTATGTGAATAGTAATTCTGCTTGTGCAGGCTAGACATTTCTTCCCTCGTAAAGGTGTGTTTGATGGTTTTATTCTAGCTTGTGCAGGCAAGACATTTCCTCCCTCGTAAAGTTGTGTTTCATGGTTTTATTCTAGCTTGTGCAGGCTAGACATTTCTTCCTTCGTAAAGTTGTGTTTGATGGTTTTATTCTAGCTTGTGCAGGCAAGACATTTCTTCCCTCGTCAAGTTGTGTTTGATGGTTTTATTCTAACTTCTACAGGCTAGACATTTCTTCCCTCGTAAAGTTGTGTTTGATGGTTTTATTCTAGCTTGTGCAGGCTAGACATTTCTTCCCTCGTAAAGTTGTGTTTGATGGTTTTATTCTAGCTTCTACAGGCTAGACATTTCTTCCCTCGTAAAGTTGTCTTTGATGGTTTTATTCTAGCTTGTGCAGGCTAGACATTTCTTCCCTCTTAAAGTTGTCTTTGTTGGGTTTATTCTAGCCTGTGCAGGCTAGACATTTCTTCCCTCGTAAAGTTGTGTTTAATGGTTTTATTCTAGCTTCTACAGGATAGACATTTCTTCCCTCGTAAAGTTGTCTTTGATGGTTTTATTCTAGCTTGTGCTGGATAGACATTTCTTCCCTCGTAAAGTTGTTTTTCATGGTTTTATACTAGCTTCTACAGGCTAGACATTTCTTAGCTCGTAAAGTTGTGGTTCATGGTTTTATTATAGCTTGTGCAGGCTAGACATTTCTTCCCTCGTAAAGTTGTCTTTGATGGTTTTATTCAAGCTTGTGCAGGCAAGACATTTCTTCCCTCGTAAAGTTGTGTTTCATGGTTTTATTCTAGCTTGTGCAGGCTAGACATTTCTTCCCTCGTAAAGTTGTCTTTGATGGTTATATTCTAGCTTGTGCAGGCTAGACATTTCTTCCCTCGTAAAGTTGTGTTTCATAGTTTTATTCTAGCTTCTACAGGCTAGACATTTCTTCCCTCGTAAAGTTGTGTTTGATGGTTTTATTCTAGCTTGTGCAGGCTAGAAATTTCTTCCCTCGTAAAGTTGTCTTTGATGGTTTTATTCTAGCTTGTGCAGGCTAGACATTTCTTCCCTCGTAAAGTTGTCTTTGATGGTTTTATTCTAGCTTGTGCAGGCAAGACATTTCTTCCCTCGTAAAGTTGTGTTTCATGGTTTTATTCTAGCGTGTGCAGGCTAGACATTTCTTCCCTCGTAAAGTTGTCTTTGATGGTTTTATTCAAGCTTGTGCAGGCAAGACATTTCTTCCCTCGTAAAGTTGTGTTTCATGGTTTTATTCTAGCTTGTGCAGGCTAGACATTTCTTCCCTCGTAAAGTTGTCTTTGATGGTTTTATTCTAGCTTGTGCAGGCTAGACATTTCTTCCCCTCGAAAAGTTGTGTTTCATGGTTTTATTCTAGCTTCTACAGGCTAGACATTTCTTCACTCGTAAAGTTGTGTTTCATGGTTTTATTCTAGCTTGTGCAGGCTAGACATTTCTTCCCTCGTAAAGTTGTCTTTGATGGTTTTATTCTAGCTTGTGCAGGCAAGACATTTCTTCCCTCGTAAAGTTGTGTTTCATGGTTTTATTCTAGCTTGTGCAGGCTAGACATTTCTCCCCTCGTAAAGTTGTCTTTGATGGTTTTATTCTAGCTTGTGCAGGCAAGACATTTCTTACCTCGTAAACGTGTGTTTCATGGTTTTATTCTTGCTTGTGCAGGCTAGACATTTCTTCCCTCGTAAAGTTGTCTTTGATGGTTTTATTCTAGCTTGTGCAGGCTAGACATTTCTTCCCTCGTAAAGTTTTGTTTGATGGTTTTATTCTAGCTTGTGCAGGCTAGACATTTCTTCCCTCGTAAAGTTGTGTTTGATGGTTTTATTCTAGCTTCTACAGGCTAGACATTTCTTCCCTCGTAAAGTTGTCTTTGATGGTTTTATTCTAGCTTGTGCATGCTAGACATTTCTTCCCTCTTAAAGTTGTCTTTGATGGGTTTATTCTAGCCTGTGCAGGCTAGACATTTCTTCCCTCGTAAAGTTGTGTTTCATGGTTTTATTCTAGCTTCTACGGGCTAGACATTTCTTCCCTAGTAAAGTTGTGTTTCATGGTTTTATTCTAGCTTGTGCAGGCTAGACATTTCTTCCCTCGTAAAGTTGTGGTTCATGGTTTTATTATAGCTTGTGCAGGCTAGACATTTCTTCCCTCGTAAAGTTGTGTTTGATGATTTTATTCTAGCTTGTGCAGGCAAGACATTTCTTCCCTCGTAAAGTTGTGTTTGATGGTTTTATTCTAGCGTGTGCAGGCTAGACATTTCTTCCCTCGTAAAGTTGTCTTTGATGGTTTTATTCAAGCTTGTGCAGGCAAGACATTTCTTAACTCGTAAAGTTGTGTTTCATGGTTTTATTCTAGCTTGTGCAGGCTAGACATTTCTTCCCTCGTAAAGTTGTCTTTGATGGTTATATTCTAGCTTGTGCAGGCTAGACATTTCTTCCCTCGTAAAGTTGTGTTTTATAGTTTTATTCTAGCTTCTACAGGCTAGACATTTCTTCCCTCGTAAAGTTGTGTTTGAAGGTTTTATACTAGCTTGTGCAGGCTAGAAATTTCTTCCCTCGTAAAGTTGTCTTTGATGGTTTTATTCTAGCTTGTGCAGGCTAGACATTTCCTCCCTCGTAAAGATGTCTTTGATGGTTTTATTCTAGCTTGTGCAGGCAAGACATTTCTTCCCTCGTAAAGTTGTGTTTCATGGTTTTATTCTAGCGTGTGCAGGCTAGACATTTCTTCCCTCGTAAAGTTGTCTTTGATGGTTTTATTCAAGCTTGTGCAGGCAAGACATTTCTTCCCTCGTAAAGTTGTGTTTCATGGTTTTATTCTAGCTTGTGCAGGCTAGACATTTCTTCCCTCGTAAAGTTGTCTTTGATGGTTTTATTCTAGCTTGTGCAGGCTAGACATTTCTTCCCTCGAAAAGTTGTGTTTCATGGTTTTATTATAGCTTCTACAGGCTAGACATTTCTTCCCTCGTAAAGTTGTGTTTCATGGTTTTATTCTAGCTTGTGCAGGCTAGACATTTCTTCCCTCGTAAAGTTGTCTTTGATGGTTTTATTCTAGCTTGTGCAGGCAAGACATTTCTTCCCTCGTAAAGTTGTGTTTCATGGTTTTATTCTAGCTTGTGCAGGCTAGAAATTTCTCCCCTCGTAAAGTTGTCTTTGATGGTTTTATTCTAGCTTGTGCAGGCAAGACATTTCTTCCCTCGTAAAGTTGTGTTTCATGGTTTTATTCTTGCTTGTGCAGGCTAGACCTTTCTTCCCTCGTAAAGTTGTCTTTGATGGTTTTATTCTAGCTTGTGCAGGCTAGACATTTCTTCCCTCGTAAAGTTGTGTTTGATGGTTTTATTCTAGCTTGTGCAGGCTAGACATTTCTTCCCTCGTAAAGTTGTCTTTGATGGTTTTATTCTAGCTTGTGCAGGCTAGACATTTCTTCCCTCGTAAAGTTGTGTTTGATGGTTTTATTCTAGCTTGTGCAGGCTAGTCATTTCCTCCCTCGTAAAGTTGTCTTTGATGGTTTTATTCTAGCTTGTGCAGGCTAGACATTTCTTCCCTCGTCAAGTTGTCTTTGATGGTTTTATTCTGGCTTCTACAGGCTAGACATTTCTTCCCTCGTAAAGTTGTGTTTGATGGTTTTATTCTAGCTTGTGCAGGCAAGACATTTCTTCCCTCGTAAAGTTGTGTTTGATGGTTTTATTCTAGCTTCTAGAGGCTAGACATTTCTTCCCTCGTAAAGTTGTGTTTGATGGTTTTATTCTAGCTTGTGCAGGCTAGACATTTCTTCCCTCGTAAAGTTGTGTTTGATGGTTTTATTCTAGCTTCTTCAGGCTACACATTTCTTCCCTCGTAAAGTTGTCTTTGATGGTTTTATTCTAGCTTGTGCAGGCTAGACATTTCTACCCTCGTAAAGTTGTCTTTGATGGTTTTATTCTAGCCTGTGCAGGCTAGACATTTCTTCCCTCGTAAAGTTGTGTTTCATGGTTTTATTCTAGCTTCTACGGGCTAGACATTTTTTCCCTCGTAAAGTTGTGTTTGATGGTTTTATTCTAGCTTGTGCAGGCTAGAAATTTCTTCCCTCGTAAAGTTGTCTTTGATGGTTTTATTCTAGCTTGTGCAGGCTAGACATTTCTTCCCTCGTAAAGTTGTGTTTGATGGTTTTATTCTAGCTTGTGCAGGCTAGACATTTCCTCCCTCGTAAAGTTGTCTTTGATGGTTTTATTCTAGCTTGTGCAGGCTAGACATTTCTTCCCTCGTAAAGTTGTGTTTGATGGTTTTATTCCAGCTTGTGCAGGCTAGACATTTTTTCCCTCGTAAAGTTGTGTTTAATGGTTTTATTCTAGCTTGTGCAGGCTAGACATTTCTTCCCTCGTAAAGTTGTGTGTGATGGTTTTATTCTAGCTTGTGCAGGCTAGACATTTGTTCCCTCCTAAAGTTGTCTTTGATGGTTTTATTCTAGCTTGTGCAGGCTAGACATTTCCTTCCTCGTAAAGTTGTGTTTGATCGTTTTATTGCAGCTTGTGCAGGCTAGACATTTCCTCCCTCGTAAAGTTGTCTTTGATGGTCTTATTCTATCTTGTGCAGGCTAGACATTTCTTCCCTCGTAAAGTTGTGTTTCATGGTTTTATTCTAGCTTGTGCAGGCTAGACATTTCTTCCCTCGTAGAGTTGTGTTTGATGGTTATATTCTAGCTTGTGCAGGCTAGACATTTCTTCCCTCGTAAAGTTGTGTTTGATGGTTTTATTCTAGCTTGTGCAGGCTAGACATTTCTTCCCTCGTAAAGTTGTCTTTGATGGTTTTATTCTAGCTTGTGCAGGCTAGACATTTCTTCCCTCGTAAAGTTGTGTTTGATGGTTTTATTCTAGCTTGTGCAGGCTAGACATTTCCTCCCTCCTAAAGTTGTCTTTGATGGTTTTATTCTAGCTTGTGCAGGCTAGACATTTCTTCCCTCGTCAAGTTGTGTTTGATGGTTTTATTCTAGCTTCTACAGGCTAGACATTTCTTCCCTCGTAAAGTTGTGTTTGATGGTTTTATTCTAGCTTGTGCAGGCAAGACATTTCTTCGATTGTAAAGTTGTGTTTGATGGTTTTATTCTAGCTTCTAGAGGCTAGACATTTCTTCCCTCGTAAAGTTGTGTTTGATGGTTTTATTCTAGCTTGTGCAGGCTAGACATTTCTTCCCTCGTAAAGTTGTCTTTGATGGTTTTATTCTAGCTTGTGCAGGCTAGACATTTCTTCCCTCGTAAAGTTGTGTTTGATGGTTTTATTCTAGCTTGTGCAGGCTAGACATTTCCTCCCTCCTAAAGTTGTCTTTGATGGTTTTATTCTAGCTTGTGCAGGCTAGACATTTCTTCCCTCGTCAAGTTGTGTTTGATGGTTTTATTCTAGCTTCTACAGGCTAGACATTTCTTCCCTCGTAAAGTTGTGTTTGATGGTTTTATTCTAGCTTGTGCAGGCTAGACATTTCTTCCCTCGTAAAGTTGTGTTTGATGGTTTTATTCTAGCTTGTGCAGGCTAGAAATTTCTTCCCTCGTAAAGTTGTCTTTGATGGTTTTATTATAGCTTGTGCAGGCTAGACATTTCTTCCCTCGTAAAGTTGTGTTTGATGGTTTTATTCTAGCTTGTGCAGGCTAGACATTTCCTCCCTCGTAAAGTTGTCTTTGATGGTTTTATTCTAGCTTGTGCAGGCTAGACATTTCTTCCCTCGTAAAGTTGTGTTTGATGGTTTTATTCCAGCTTGTGCAGGCTAGACATTTTTTCCCTCGTAAAGTTGTGTTTAATGGTTTTATTCTAGCTTGTGCAGGCTAGACATTTCTTCCCTCGTAAAGTTGTGTGTGATGGTTTTATTCTAGCTTGTGCAGGCTAGACATTTGTTCCCTCGTAAAGTTGTCTTTGATGGTTTTATTCTAGCTTGTGCAGGCTAGACATTTCCTTCCTCGTAATGTTGTGTTTGATGGTTTTATTGCAGCTTGTGCAGGCTAGACATTTCCTCCCTCGTAAAGTTGTCTTTGATGGTCTTATTCTATCTTGTGCAGGCTAGACATTTCTTCCCTCGTAAAGTTGTGTTTCATGGTTTTATTCTAGCTTGTGCAGGCTAGACATTTCTTCCCTCGTAGAGTTGTGTTTGATGGTTATATTCTAGCTTGTGCAGGCTAGACATTTCTTCCCTCGTAAAGTTGTGTTTGATGGTTTTATTCTAGCTTGTGCAGGCTAGACATTTCTTCCCTCGTAAAGTTGTCTTTGATGGTTTTATTCTAGCTTGTGCAGGCTAGACATTTCTTCCCTCGTCAAGTTGTGTTTGATGGTTTTATTCTAGCTTCTACAGGCTAGACATTTCTTCCCTCGTAAAGTTGTGTTTGATGGTTTTATTCTAGCTTGTGCAGGCAAGACATTTCTTCCCTTGTAAAGTTGTGTTTGATGGTTTTATTCTAGCTTCTAGAGGCTAGACATTTCTTCCCTCGTAAAGTTGTGTTTGATGGTTTTATTCTAGCTTGTGCAGGCTAGACATTTCTTCCCTCGTAAAGTTGTGTTTGATGGTTTTATTCTAGCTTCTACAGGCTAGACATTTCTTCCCTCGTAAAGTTGTCTTTGATGGTTTTATTCTAGCTTGTGCAGGCTAGACATTTCTACCATCGTAAAGTTGTCTTTGATGGTTTTATTCTAGCCTGTGCAGGCTAAACATTTCTACCCTCGTAAAGTTGTGTTTCATGGTTTTATTCTAGCTTCTACGGGCTAGACATTTCTTTGATCGTAAAGTTGTGTTTCATGGTTTTATTCTAGCTTGTGCAGGCTAGACATTTCTTCCCTCGTAAAGTTGTCTTTGATGGTTTTATTCTAGCTTGTGCAGGCAAGACATTTCTTCCCTCGTAAAGTTGTGTTTCATGGTTTTATTCTAGCGTGTGCAGGCTAGACATTTCTTCCCTCGTAAAGTTGTCTTTGATGGTTTTATTCAAGCTTGTGCAGGCAAGACATTTCTTCCCTCGTAAAGTTGTGTTTGATGGTTTTATTCTAGCTTCTACAGGCTAGACATTTCTTCCCTCGTAAAGTTGTCTTTGATGGTTTTATTCTAGCTTGTGCAGGCTAGACATTTCTACCATCGTAAAGTTGTCTTTGATGGTTTTATTCTAGCCTGTGCAGGCTAAACATTTCTACCCTCGTAAAGTTGTGTTTCATGGTTTTATTCTAGCTTCTACGGGCTAGACATTTCTTCGATCGTAAAGTTGTGTTTCATGGTTTTATTCTAGCTTGTGCAGGCTAGACATTTCTTCCCTCGTGAAGTTGTCTTTGATGGTTTTATTCTAGCTTGTGCAGGCAAGACATTTCTTCCCTCGTAAAGTTGTGTTTCATGGTTTTATTCTAGCGTGTGCAGGCTAGACATTTCTTCCCTCGTAAAGTTGTCTTTGATGGTTTTATTCAAGCTTGTGCAGGCAAGACATTTCGTCCCTCGTAAAGTTGTGTTTGATGGTTTTATTCTAGCTTGTGCAGGCTAGACATTTCTTCCCTCGTAAAGTTGTCTTTGATGGTTTTATTCTAGCTTGTGCAGGCTAGACATTTCTTCCCTCGTAAAGTTGTCTTTGATGGTTTTATTCTAGCTTCTACAGGCTTGACATTTCTTCCCTCGTAAAGTTGGGTTTGATGGTTTTATTCTAGCTTCTACAGGCTAGACATTTCTTCCCTCGTAATGTTTTCTTTGATGGTGTTATTCTAGCTTGTGCAGGCTAGACATTTCTTCCCTCGTAAAGTTGTGTTTGATGGTTTTATTCTAGCTTGTGCAGGCTAGACATTTCTTCCCTCGTAAAGTTGTTTTTCATGGTTTTATTCTAGCTTTTGCAGGCTAGACATTTCTTCCCTCGTAAAGTTGTCTTTGATGGTTTTATTCTAGCTTGTGCAGGCAAGACATTTCTTCCCTCGTAAAGTTGTGTTTCATGGTTTTATTCTACCTTGTGCAGGCTAGACATTTCTTCCCTCGTAAAGTTGTCTTTGATGGTTTTATTCTAGCTTGTGCAGGCAAGACATTTCTTCGATCGTAAAGTTGTGTTTCATGGTTTTATTCTAGCTTGTGCAGGCTAGACATTTCTTCCCTCGTAAAGTTGTCTTTGATGGTTTTATTCTAGCTTGTGCAGGCTAGACATTTCTTCCCTGCTAAAGTTGTGTTTGATGGTTTTATTCTAGCTTCTGCAGGCTAGACATTTCTTCCCTCGTAAAGATGTGTTTCATGGTTTTATTCTAGCTTGTGCAGGCTAGACATTTCTTCCCTCGTAAAGATGTGTTTGATGGTTTTATTCTAGCTTGTGCAGGCTAGACATTTCCTTCCTCGTAAAGTTGTGTTTGATGGTTTTATTGTAGCTTGTGCAGGCTAGACATTTCCTCCCTCGTAAAGTTGTCTTTGATGGTTTTATTCTAGCTTGTGCAGGCTAGACATTTCTTCCCTCGTAAAGTTGTGTTTGATGGTTTTATTCTAGCTTGTGCAGGCTAGACATTTCTTCCCTCGTAAAGTTGTGTTTGATGGTTCTATTCTAGCTTGTGCAGGCTAGACATTTCTTCCCTCGTAAAGTTGTGTTTGATGGATTTATTCTAGCTTGTGCAGGCTAGACATTTCTTCCCTCGTAAAGTTGTCTTTGATGGTTTTATTCTAGCTTGTGCAGGCTAGACATTTCTTCCCTCGTAAATTTGTGTTTGATGGTTTTATTCTAGCTTGTGCAGGCTAGACATTTTCTCCCTCGTAAAGTTGTCTTTGATGGTTTTATTCTAGCTTGTGCAGGCTAGACATTTCTTCCCTCGTAAAGTTGTGTTTGATGGTTTTATTCTAGCTTGTGCAGACTAGACATTTCTTCCCTCGTAAAGTTGTGTTTGATGGTTTTATTCTAGCTTGTGCAGGCTAGACATTTCTTCCCTCGTAAAGTTGTGTTTGATGGTTTTATTCTAGCTTGTGCAGGCTAGACATTTCTTCCCTCGTAAAGTTGTGTTTGATGGTTTTATTCTAGCTTGTGCAGGCTAGAAATTTCTTCCCTCGTAAAGTTGTCTTTGATGGTTTTATTCTAGCCTGTGCAGGCTAGACATTTCTACCCTCGTAAAGTTGTCTTTGATGGTTTTATTCTAGCTTCTACAGGTTTGACATTTCTTCCCTCGTAAAGTTGGGTTTGATGGTTTTATTCTAGCTTCTACAGGCTAGACATTTCTTCCCTCGTAATGTTTTCTTTGATGGTGTTATTCTAGCTTGTGCAGGCTAGACATTTCTTCCCTCGTAAAGTTGTGTTTCATGGTTTTATTCTAGCTTCTACAGGCTAGACATTTCTTCCCTCGTAAAGTTGTGTTTCATGGTTTTATTCTAGCTTTTGCAGGCTAGACATTTCTTCCCTCGTAAAGTTGTCTTTGATGGTTTTATTCTAGCTTGTGCAGGCAAGACATTTCTTCCCTCGTAAAGTTGTGTTTCACGGTTTTATTCTACCTTGTGCAGGCTAGACATTTCTTCCCTCGTAAAGTTGTCTTTGATGGTTTTATTCTAGCTTGTGCAGGCAAGACATTTCTTCCCTCGTAAAGTTGTGTTTCATGGTTTTATTCTAGCTTGTGCAGGCTAGACATTTCTTCCCTCGTAAAGTTGTCTTTGATGGTTTTATTCTAGCTTGTGCAGGCTAGACATTTCTTCCCTGGTAAAGTTGTGTTTGATGGTTTTATTCTAGCTTCTGCAGGCTAGACATTTCTTCCCTCGTAAAGATGTGTTTCATGGTTTTATTCTAGCTTGTGCAGGCTAGACATTTCTTCCCTCGTAAAGTTGTGTTTGATGGTTTTATTTTAGCTTGTGCAGGCTAGACATTTCTACCCTCGTAAAGTTGTGTTTGATGGTTTTATTCTAGCTTGTGCAGGCTAGACATTTCTTCCCTCGTAAAGTTGTGTTTGATGGTTTTATTCTAGCTTGTGCAGGCTAGACATTTCCTTCCTCGTAAAGTTGTGTTTGATGGTTTTATTGTAGCTTGTGCAGGCTAGACATTTCCTCCCTCGTAAAGTTGTCTTTGATGGTTTTATTCTAGCTTGTGCAGGCTAGACATTTCTTCCCTCGTAAAGTTGTGTTTGATGGTTTTATTCTAGCTTGTGCAGGCTAGACATTTCTTCCCTCGTAAAGTTGTGTTTGATGGTTCTATTCTAGCTTGTGCAGGCTAGACATTTCTTCCCTCGTAAAGTTGTGTTTGATTGATTTATTCTAGCTTGTGCAGGCTAGACATTTCTTCCCTCGTAAAGTTGTCTTTGATGGTTTTATTCTAGCTTGTGCAGGCTAGACATTTCTTCCCTCGTAAATTTGTGTTTGATGGTTTTATTCTAGCTTGTGCAGGCTAGACATTTCCTCCCTCGTAAAGTTGTCTTTGATGGTTTTATTCTAGCTTGTGCAGGCTAGACTTTTCTTCCCTCGTAAAGTTGTGTTTGATGGTTTTATTCTAGCTTCTGCAGGCTAGACATTTCTTCCCTCGTAAAGTTGTGTTTCATGGTTTTATTCTAACTTGTGCAGGCTAGACATTTCTTCCCTCGTAAAGTTGTGTTTGATGGTTTTATTCTACCTTGTGTAGGCTAGACATTTCTACCCTCGTAAAGTTGTCTTTGATGGTTGTATTCTAGCTTGTGCAGGCTAGACATTTCTTTTCTCGTAAAGTTGTGTTTAATGGTTTTATTCTAGCTTGTGCAGGCTAGACATTTCTTACCTCGTAAAGTTGAATTTGATGGTTTTATTCTAGCTTGTGCAGGCTAAACATTTCATCCCTCGTAAAGTTGTCTTTGATGGATTTATTCTTGCTTGTGCAGACTAGACATTTTTTCCCTCGTAAAGTTGTGTTTGATGGTTTTATTCTAGCTTGTGCAGGCTAGACATTTCCTCCCTCGTAAAGTTGTCTTTGATGGTTTTATTCTAGCTTGTGCAGGCTAGACATTTCTTCCCTCGTAAAGTTATGTTTCATGGTTTTATTCTAGCTTGTGCAGGCTAGACATTTCTTCCCTCGTAAAGTTGTGTTTGATGGTTTTATTCTAGCTTGTGCAGGCTGGACATTTCTTCACTCGTAAAGTTGTGTTTGATGGTTTTATTCTAGCTTGTGCAGGCTAGACATTTCTTCCCTCGTAAAGTTGTGTTTGATGGTTTTATTCTAGCTTGTGCAGGCTAGACATTTCCTCCCTCGTAAAGTTGTCTTTGATGGTTTTATTCTAGCTTGTGCAGGCTAGACATTTCTTCCCTCGTAAAGTTGTGTTTGATGGTGTTATTGTAGCTTGTGCAGGCTAGACATTTTTTCCCTCGTAAAGTTGTGTTTGATGGTTTTATTCTAGCTTGTGCAGGCTAGACATTTCTTCCCTCGTAATGTTGTGTTTGATGGTTTTATTATAGCTTGTGCAGGCTAGACATTTCTTCCCTCGTAAAGTTGTCTTTGATGGTGTTATTCTAGCTTGTGCAGGCTAGACATTTCCTTCCTCGTAAAGTTGTGTTTTATGGTTTTATTGTAGCTTGTGCAGGCTAACCATTTCCTCCCTCGTAAAGTTGTCTTTGATGGTTTTATTCTAGCTTGTGCAGGCTAGACATTTCTTCCCTCGTAAAGTTGTGTTTGATATTTTTATTTTAGCTTGTGCAGGCTAGACATTTCTTCCCTCGTAAAGTTGTCTTTGATGGTTTTATTCTAGCTTGTGCAGGCTAGACATTTCTTCCCTCGTAAAGTTGTGTTTGATGGTTTTATTCCAGCTTGTGCAGGCTAGACATTTTTTCCCTCGTAAAGTTGTGTTTGATGGTTTTATTCTAGCTTGTGCAGGCTAGACATTTCTTCCCTCGTAAAGTTGTGTGTGATGGTTTTATTCTAGCTTTTGCAGGCTAGACATTTCTTCCCTCGTAAAGTTGTCTTTGATGGTTTTATTCTAGCTTGTGCAGGCTAGACATTTCCTTCCTCGTAAAGTTGTGTTTGATGGTTTTATTGTAGCTTGTGCAGGCTAGACATTTCCTCCCTCGTAAAGTTGTCTTTGATGGTTTTATTCTAGCTTGTGCAGGCTAGACATTTCTTCCCTCGTAAAGTTGTGTTTGATGGTTTTATTCTAGCTTGTGCAGGCTAGACATTTCTTCCCTCGTAAAGTTGTGTTTGATGGTTTTATTCTAGCTTCGTGCAGGCTAGACATTTCTTCCCTCGTAAAGTTGTCTTTGATGGTTTTATTCTAGCTTGTGCAGGCTAGACATTTCTACCCTCGTAAAGTTGTCTTTGATGGTTTTATTCTAGCCTGTGCAGGCTAGACATTTCTTCCCTCGTAAAGTTGTGTTTCATGTTTTATTCTAGCTTCTACGGGCTAGACATTTCTTCCCTCGTAAAGTTGTGTTTGATGGTTTATTCTAGCTTGTGCAGGCTAGAAATTTCTTCCCTCGTAAAGTTGTCTTTGATGGTTTTATTCTAGCTTGTGCAGGCTAGACATTACTTCCCTCGTAAAGTTGTGTTTGATGGTTTTATTCTAGCTTGTGCAGGCTAGACATTTCCTCCCTCGTAAAGTTGTCTTTGATGGTTTTATTCTAGCTTGTGCAGGCTAGACATTTCTTCCCTCGTAAAGTTGTGTTTGATGGTTTTATTCCAGCTTGTGCAGGCTAGACAATTTTTCCTCCTCGTAAAGTTGTGTTTAAATGGTTTTATTCTAGCTTGTGCAGGCTAGACATTTCTTCCCTCGTAAAGTTGTGTGTGATGGTTTTATTCTAGCTTGTGCAGGCTAGACATTTGTTCCCTCGTAAAAGTTGTCTTTGATGGTTTTATTCTAGCTTGTGCAGGCTAGACATTTCCTTCCTCGTAAAGTTGTGTTTGATGGTTTTATTCAGCTTGTGCAGGCTAGACATTTCCTCCCTCGTAAAGTTGTCTTTGATGGTCTTATTCTAGCTTGTGCAGGACTAGACATTTCTTCCCTCGTAAAGTTGTGTTTCATGGTTTTATTCTAGCTTGTGCAGGCTAGACATTTCTTCCCTCGTAGAAGTTGTGTTTGATGGTTATATTCTAGCTTGTGCAGGCTAGACATTTCTTCCCTCGTAAAGTTGTGTTTGATGGTTTTATTCTAGCTTGTGCAGGCTAGACATTTCTTCCCTCGTAAAGTTGTCTTTGATGGTTTTATTCTAGCTTGTGCAGGCGAGACATTTCTTCCCTCGTAAAGTTGTGTTTGATGGTTTTATTCTAGCTTGTGCAGGCTAGACATTTCCTCCCTCCTAAATTTGTCTTTGATGGTTTTATTCTAGCTTGTGCAGGCTAGACATTTCTTCCCTCGTCAAGTTGTGTTTGATGGTTTTATTCTAGCTTCTACAGGCTAGACATTTCTTCCCTCGTAAAGTTGTGTTTGATGGTTTTATTCTAGCTTGTGCAGGCTAAGACATTTCTTCCCTGTAAAGTTGTGTTTGATGGTTTTATTCTAGCTTCTAGAGGCTAGACATTTCTTCCCTCGCAAAGTTGTGTTTGATGGTTTTATTCTAGCTTGTGCAGGCTAGACATTTCTTCCCTCGTAAAGTTGTCTTTGATGGTTTTATTCTAGCTTGTGCAGGCTAGACATTTCTTCCCTCGTAAAGTTGTGTTTGATGGTTTTATTCTAGCTTGTGCAGGCTAGACATTTCCTCCCTCCTAAAGTTGTCTTTGATGGTTTTATTCTAGCTTGTGCAGGCTAGACATTTCTTCCCTCGTCAAGTTGTGTTTGATGGTTTTATTCTAGCTTCTACAGGCTAGACATTTCTTCCCTCGTAAAGTTGTGTTTGATGGTTTTATTCTAGCTTGTGCACGCTAGACATTTCTTCCCTCGTAAAGTTGTGTTTGATGGTTTTATTCTAGCTTGTGCAGGCTAGAAATTTCTTCCCTCGTAAAGTTGTCTTTGATGGTTTTATTCTAGCTTGTGCAGGCTAGACATTTCTTCCCTCGTAAAGTTGTGTTTGATGGTTTTATTCTAGCTTGTGCAGGCTAGACATTTCCTCCTCGTAAAAGTTGTCTTGATGGTTTTATTCTAGCTTGTGCAGGCTAGACATTTCTTCCCTCGTAAAGTTGTGTTGATGGTTTTATATTCCAGCTTGTGCAGGCTAGACATTTTTCCCCTCGTAAAGTTGTGTTTAATGGTTTTATTCTAGCTTGTGCAGGCTAGACATTTCTTCCCTCGTAAAGTTGTGTGTGATGGTTTTATCTAGCTTGTGCAGGCTAGAGACATTTGTTCCCTCGTAAAGTTGTCTTTGATGGTTTTATTCTAGCTTGTGCAGGCTAGACATTTCCTTCCTCGTAAAGTTGTGTTTGATGGTTTTATTGCAGCTTGTGCAGGCTAGACATTTCCTCCCTCGTAAAGTTGTCTTTGATGGTCTTATTCTATCTTGTGCAGGCTAGACATTTCTTCCCTCGTAAAGTTGTGTTTCATGGTTTTATTCTAGCTTGTGCAGGCTAGACATTTCTTCCCTCGTAGAGTTGTGTTTGATGGTTATATTCTAGCTTGTGCAGGCTAGACATTTCTTCCCTCGTAAAGTTGTGTTTTGATGGTTTTATTTCTAGCTTGTGCAGGCTAGACATTTCTTCCCTCGTAAAGTTGTCTTTGATGGTTTTATTCTAGCTTGTGCAGGCTAGACATTTCTTCCCTCGTAAAGTTGTGTTTGATGGTTTTTATTCTAGCTTGTGCAGGCTAGACATTTCCTCCCTCCTAAAGTTGTCTTTGATGGTTTTATTCTAGCTTGTGCAGGCTAGACATTTCTTCCCTCGTCAAGTTGGTTTGATGGTTTTATTCTAGCTTCTACAGGCTAGACATTTCTTCCCTCGTAAAGTTGTGTTTGATGGTTTTATTCTAGCTTGTGCAGGCTAGACATTTCTTCCCTTGTAAAGTTGTGTTTGATGGTTTTATTCTAGCTTCTAGCAGGCTAGACATTTCTTCCCTCGTAAAGTTGTGTTTGATGGTTTTATTCTAGCTTGTGCAGGCTAGACATTCTTCCCTCGTAAAGTTGTGTTTGATGGTTTTATTCTAGCTTGTCAGGCTAGACATTTCTTCCCTCGTAAAGTTGTGTCTTTGATGTTTTATTCTAGCTTGTGCAGGCTAGACATTTCTACCCTCGTAAAGTTGTCTTTGATGGTTTTATTCTAGCTTGTGCAGGCTAGACATTTCTACCCTCGTAAAGTTGTGTTTATGGTTTTATTCTAGCTTGTGCAGGCTAGACATTTCTTCCCTCGTAAAGTTGTGTTTGATGGTTTTATTCTAGCTTGTGCAGGCTAGACATTTCTTCCCTCGTAAAGTTGTCGTTTGATGGTTTTATTCTAGCTTGTGCAGGCTAGACATTTCTTCCCTCGTAAAGTTGTGTTTGATGGTTTTATTCTAGCTTGTGCAGGCTAGACATTTCTTCCCTCGTAAAGTTGTCTTTGATGGTTTTATTCTAGCTTGTGCAGGCTAGACATTTCTTCCCTCGTAAAGTTGTGTTTGATGGTTTTATTCTAGCTTGTGCAGGCTAGACATTTCTTCCCTCGTAAAGTTGTCTTTGATGGTTTTATTCTAGCTTGTGCATGCTAGACATTTCTTCCCTCGTAAAGTTGTGTTTGATGGTTTTATTCTAGCTTGTGCAGGCTAGACATTTCTTCCCTCGTAAAGTTGTCTTTGATGGTTTTATTCTAGCTTGTGCAGGCTAGACATTTCTTCCCTCGTAAAGTTGTCTTGATGGTTTTATTCTAGCTTGTGCAGGCTAGAACATTTCTTCCCTCGTAAAGTTGTGTTTGATGGTTTTATTCTAGCTTGTGCAGGCTAGACATTTCTTCCTCGTAAAGTTGTTTTGATGGTTTTATTCTAGCTTGTGCAGGCTAGACATTTCTTCCCTCGTAAAGTTGTCTTTGATGGTATTCTAGCTTGTGCAGGCTAGACATTTCTTCCTCGTAAAGTTGTGTTTGATGGTTTTATTCTAGCTTGTGCAGGCTAGACATTTTCCCTCGTAAGTTGTGTTTAATGGTTTTATTCTAGCTTGTGCAGGCTAGACATTTCTTCCCTCGTAAAGTTGTGTTTGATGGTTTTATTCTAGCTTGTGCAGGCTAGACATTTCTTCCCTCGTAAAGTTGTCTTTGATGGTTTT
The DNA here is from genome assembly GCA_014155875.1 of Cepaea nemoralis. Classification (NCBI taxonomy): domain Eukaryota; kingdom Metazoa; phylum Mollusca; class Gastropoda; order Stylommatophora; family Helicidae; genus Cepaea; species Cepaea nemoralis. Next base: position 21,460 of record JACEFZ010020305.1, read on the forward strand.
ATTCTAGCTTGTGCAGGCTAGACATTTCTTCCCTCGTAAAGTTGTGTTTGATGGTTTTATTCTAGCTTGTGCAGGCTAGACATTTCCTCCCTCGTAAAGTTGTCTTTGATGGTTTTATTCTAGCTTGTGCAGGCTAGACATTTCTTCCCTCGTAAAGTTGTGTTTGATGGTTTTATTCTAGCTTGTGCAGGCTAGACATTTCTTCCCTCGTAAAGTTGTGTTTGATGGTTTATATTCTAGCTTGTGCAGGCTAGACATTTCTTCCCTCGTAAAGTTGTGTTTGATGGTTTTATTCTAGCTTGTGCAGGCTAGACATTCTTCCCTCGTAAAGTTGTCTTTGATGGTTTTATTCTAGCTTGTGCAGGCTAGACATTTCTTCCCTCGTAAGTTGTGTTTGATGGTTTTATTCTAGCTTGTGCAGGCTAGACATTTCCTCCCTCGTAAAGTTGTCTTTGATGGTTTTATTCTAGCTTGTGCAGGCTAGACATTTCCTTCCCTCGTCAAGTTGTGTTTGATGATTTTATTCTAGCTTGTACAGGCTAGACATTTCTTCCCCTCGTAAAGTTGTGTTTGATGGTTTATATTCTAGCTTGTGCAGGCTAGACATTTCTTCCCATTGTAAAGTTGTGTTTGATGGTTTTATTCTAGCTTGTACAGGCTAGACATTTCTTCCCTCGTAAAGTTGTGTTTGATGGTTTTATTCTAGCTTGTGCACGGCTAGACATTTCTTCCCTCGTAAAGTTGTGTTTGATGGTTTTATTCTAGCTTGTGCAGGCTAGACATTTCTTCCCTCGTAAAGTTGTGCTTTGATGGTTTTTATTCTAGCTTGTGCAGGCTAGACATTTCTTCCCTCGTAAAGTGTGTTTGATGGTTTTATTCTAGCTTGTGCAGGCTAGACATTTCCTTCCTCGTAAAGTTGTGTTTGATGGTTTTATTCTAGCTTGTGCAGGCTAGACATTTCTTCCCTCGTAAAGTTGTGTTTGATGGTTTTATTCGAGCTTGTGCAGGCTAGACATTTCTTCCCTCGTAAAGTTGTGTTTGATGGTTTTATTCTAGCTTGTGCAGGCTAGACATTTCTTCCCTCGTAAAGTTGTGTTTGATGGTTTATTCTAGCTTGTGCAGGCTAGACATTTCTTCCCTCGTAAAGTTGTCTTTGATGGTTTTATTCTAGCTTGTGCAGGCTAGACATTTCTTCCCTCGTAAAGTTGTGTTTGATGGTTTTATTCTAGCGTGTGCAGGCTAGACATTTCTTCCCTCGTAAAGTTGTCTTTGATGGTTTATTCTAGCTTGTGCAGGCTAGACATTTCTTCCCTCGTAAAGTTGTCTTTGATGGTTTTATTCTAGCTTGTGCAGGCTAGACATTTCTTCCTCGTAGAGTTGTGTTGATGGTTTTATTCTAGCTTGTGCAGGCTAGACATTTCTTCCCTCGTAAAGTTGTGTTGATGGTTTTATTCTAGCTTGTGCAGGCTAGACATTTCTTCCCTCGTAAAGTTGTCTTTGATGGTTTATTCTAGCTTGTGCAGGCTAGACATTTCCTTCCTCGTAAAGTTGTGTTTGATGGTTTTATTCTAGCTTGTGCAGGCTAGACATTTCCTCCCTCGTAAAGTTGTCTTTGATGGTTTATTCTAGCTTGTGCAGGCTAGACATTTCTTCCCTCGTAAAGTTGTGTTTGATGGTTTTATTCTAGCTTGTGCAGGCTAGACATTTCTTCCCTCGTAAAGTTGTGTTTGATGGTTTTATTCTAGCTTGTGCAGGCTAGACATTTCTTCCCTCGTAAAGTTGTGTTTGATGGTTTTATTCTAGCTTGTGCAGGCTAGACATTTCTTCCCTCGTAAAGTTGTCTTTGATGGTTTTATTCTAGCTTGTTGCAGGCTAGACATTTCTTCCCTCGTAAAGTTGTGTTTGATGGTTTTATTCTAGCTTGTGCAGGCTAGACATTTCTTCCCTCGTAAAGTTGTCTTTGATGGTTTTATTCTAGCTTGTGCAGGCTAGACATTTTCTCCCCTCGGTAAAGTTGTCGTTTGATGGTTTTATTCTAGCTTGTGCAGGCTAGACATTTTCTTCCCTCGTAAAGTTGTGTTGAATGGTTTATTCTTAGCTTGTGCAGGGGCTAGACATTTCTTCCCTCGTAAAGTTGTTGTTTGATGGTTTTATTCTAGCTTGTGCAGGCTAGACATTTCTTCCCTCGTAAAGTTGTCTTTGATGTTTTATTCTAGCTTGTGCAGGCCTAGACATTTCTTCCCTCGTAAAGTTGTGTTTGATGGTTTTATTCTAGCTTGTGCAGGCTAGACATTTCTTCCCTCGTAAAGTGTGTCTTGATGGTTTTATTCTAGCTTGTGCAGGCTAGACATTTCTTCCCTCGTAAAGTTGTGTTTGATGGTTTTATTCTAGCTTGTGCAGGCTAGACATTTCTCCCTCGTAAAGTTGTCTTTGAGGTTTTATTCTAGCCTTGTGCAGGCTAGGACATTTCTTCCCTCGTAAAGTTGTGTTTGATGGTTTTATTCTAGCTTGCTACAGGCTAGACATTTTCTTCCCTCGTAAAGTTGTGTTTGATGGTTTTATTCTAGCTTGTGCAGGCTAGACATTTCTTCCCTCGTAAAGTTGTGTTTGATGGTTTTATTCTAGCTTGTGCAGGCTAAGACATTTCTTCCCTCGTAAAGTTGTCTTTGATGGTTTTATTCTAGCTTGTGCAGGCTAGACATTTCTTCCCTCGTAAAGTTGTTTTTGATGGTTTTATTCTAGCTTGTGCAGGCTAGACATTTCTTCCCTCGTAAAGTTGTCTTTGATGGTTTTATTCTAGCTTGTGCAGGCAAGACATTTCTTCCCTCGTAAAGTTGTGTTTGATGGTTTTATTCTAGCTTGTGCAGGCTAGACATTTCTTCCCTCGTAAAGTTGTCTTTGATGGTTTTATTCTAGCTTGTGCAGGCTAAGACATTTCTTCCGATCGTAAAGTTGTGTTTGATGGTTTTATTCTAGCTTGTGCAGGCTAGACATTTCTTCCCTCGTAAAGTTTGTCTTTGATGGTTTTATTCTAGCTTGTGCAGGCTAGACATTTCTTCCCTCGTAAAGTTGTGTTTGATGGTTTTATTCTAGCTTGTGCAGGCTAGACATTTCTTCCCTCGAAAGATTGTGTTTCATGGTTTTATTCTAGCTTGTGCAGGCTAGACATTTCTTCCCTCGTAAAGTTGTGTTTGATGGTTTTATTCTAGCTTGTGCAGGCTAGACATTTTTCCCCTCGTAAAGTTGTGTTTGATGGTTTTATTCTAGCTTGTGCAGGCTAGACATTTCTTCCCTCGTAAAGTTGTGTTTGATGGTTTTATTCTAGCTTGTGCAGGCTAGACATTTCTTCCCTCGTAAAGTTGTGTTTGATGGTTTTATTGCTAGCTTGTGCAGGCTAGACATTTCCTCCCTCGTAAAGTTGTCTTTGATGGTTTTATTCTAGCTTGTGCAGGCTAGACATTTCTTCCCTCGTAAAGTTGTGTTTGATGGTTTTATTCTAGCTTGTGCAGGCTAGACATTTCTTCCCTCGTAAAGTTGTGTTTGATGGTTTTATTCTAGCTTGTGCAGGCTAGACATTTCTTCCCTCGTAAAGTTGTGTTTGATGGATTTTATTCTAGCTTGTGCAGGCTAGACATTTCTCCCTCGTAAAGTTTGTCTTTGATGGTTTTATTCTAGCTTGTGCAGGCTAGACATTTCTTCCCTCGTAAATTTGTGTTTGATGGTTTTATTCTAGCTTGTGCAGGCTAGACATTTTCTCCCTCGTAAAGTTGTCTTTGATGGTTTTATTCTAGCTTGTGCAGGCTAGACATTTCTTCCCTCGTAAAGTTGTGTTTGATGGTTTTATTCTAGCTTGTGCAGGCTAGACATTTCTTCCCTCGTAAAGTTGTGTTTGATGGTTTTATTCTAGCTTGTGCAGGCTAGACATTTCTTCCCTCGTAAAGTTGTGTTTGATGGTTTATTCTAGCTTGTGCAGGCTAGACATTTCTTCCCTCGTAAAGTTGTGTTTGATGGTTTTATTCTAGCTTGTGCAGGCTAGACATTTCTTCCCTCGTAAAGTTGTCTTTGATGGTTTTATTCTAGCTTGTGCAGGCTAGACATTTCTTCCCTCGTAAAGTTGTGTTTGATGGTTTTATTCTAGCTTGTGCAGGCTAGACATTTCCTTCCCTCGTAAAGTTGTCTTTGATGGTTTTATTCTAGCTTGTGCAGGCTAGACATTTCTTCCCTCGTAAAGTTGTCTTTGATGGTTTTATTCTAGCTTGTGCAGGCTAGACATTTCTTCCCTCGTAAAGTTGTCTTTGATGGTTTTATTCTAGCTTGTGCAGGCTAGACATTTCTTCCCTCGTAAAGTTGTCTTTGATGGTTTTATTCTAGCTTGTGCAGGCTAGACATTTCTTCCCTCGTAAAGTGTGCTTTGATGGTTTTATTCTAGCTTGTGCAGGCTAGACATTTCTTCCCTCGTAAAGTTGTGTTTGATGGTTTTATTCTAGCTTGTGCAGGCTAGACATTTCTTCCCTCGTAAAGTTGTCTTTGATGGTTTTATTCTAGCTTGTGCAGGCTAGACATTTTCTTCCCTCGTAAAGTTGTGTTTGATGGTTTTATTCTAGCTTGTGCAGGCTAGACATTTCTTCCCTCGTAAAGTTGTCTTTGATGGTTTTATTCTAGCTTGTGCAGGCAGACATTTCTTCCCTCGTAAAGTTGTCTTTGATGGTTTTATTCTAGCTTGTGCAGGCTAGACATTTCTTTCCCTCGTAAAGTTGTGTTTGATGGTTTTATTCTAGCTTGTGCAGGCTAGACATTTCTTCCGTCGTAAAGTTGTGTTTGATGGTTTTATTCTAGCTTGTGCAGGCTAGACATTTCTTCCTCGTAAAGTTGTCTTTGATGGTTTTATTCTAGCTTGTGCAGGCTAGACATTTCTTCCCTCGTAAAGTTGTCTTTGATGGTTTTATTTCTAGCTTGTGCAGGCTAGACATTTCTTCCCTCGTAAAGTTGTCTTTGATGGTTTATTCTAGCTTGTGCAGGCTAGACATTTCTTCCCTCGTAAAGTTGTCTTTGATGGTTTTATTCTAGCTTGTGCAGGCTAGACATTTCTTCCCTCGTAAAGTTGTGTTTGATGGTTTTATTCTAGCTTGTGCGGCTAGACATTTCTTCCCTCGTAAAGTTGTCTTTGATGGTTTTATTCTAGCTTGTGCAGGCTAGACATTTCTTCCCTCGTAAAGTTGTGTTTGATGGTTTTATTCTAGCTTGTGCAGGCTAGACATTTCTTCCCTCGTAAAGTTGTCGTTTGATGGTTTTATTCTAGCTTGTGCAGGCAAGACATTTCTTCCCTGGTAAAGTTGTGTTTGATGGTTTTATTCTAGCTTGTGCAGGCTAAGACATTTCTTCCCTCGTAAAGTTGTCTTTGATGGTTTTATTCTAGCTTGTGCAGGCTAAGACATTTCTTCCCTCGTAAAGTTGTGTTTGATGGTTTTATTCTAGCTTGTGCAGGCTAGACATTTCTTCCCTCGTAAAGTTGTCTTTGATGGTTTTATTCTAGCTTGTGCAGGCGAAGACATTTCTTACCTCGTAAAGTTGTGTTTGATGGTTTTATTCTAGCTTGTGCAGGCTAGACATTTCTTCCCTCGTAAAGTTGTCTTTGATGGTTTTATTCTAGCTTGTGCAGGCAAGACATTTCTTCCCTCGTAAAGTTGTCTTTGATGGTTTTATTCTAGCTTGTGCAGGCAAGACATTTCTTCCCTCGTAAAGTTGTCTTTGATGGTTTTATTCTAGCTTGTGCAGGCTAGACATTTCTTCCCTCGTAAGTTGTTTTGATGGTTTATTCTAGCTTGTGCAGGCTAGACATTTCTTCCATCGTAAAAGTTGTCTTTGATGGTTTTATTCTAGCTTGTGCAGGCTAGACATTTCCTTCCCTCGTAAAGTTGTGTTTGATGGTTTTATTGTAGCTTGTGCAGGCTAGACATTTCCTCCCTCGTAAAGTGTGTCTTTGATGGTTTTATTCTAGCTTGTGCAGGCTAGACATTTCTTCCCTCGTAAAGTTGTGTTTGATGGTTTTATTCTAGCTTGTGCAGGCTAGAACATTTCTTCCCTCGTAAAGTTGTGTTTGATGGTATTATTCTAGCTTGTGCAGGCTAGACATTTCTTCCCTCGTAAAGTTTGTCTTTGATGGTTTTATTCTAGCTTGTGCAGGCTAGACATTCTTCCCTCCGTAAATGTTGTCTTGATGGTTTTATTCTAGCTTGTGCACGGCTAGACATTTCTTCCCTCGTAAAAGTTGTGTTTTGATGGTTTTATTCTAGCTTGTGCAGGCTAGAACATTTTCTTCCCTCGTAAAGTTGTGTTTGATGGTTTTATTCTAGCTTGTGCAGGCTAGACATTTCTTCCCTCGTAAAGTTGTCTTTGATGGTTTTATTCTAGCTTGTGCAGGCTAGACATTTCTTCCCTCGTAAAGTTGTGTTTGATGGTTTTATTCTAGCTTGTGCAGGCTAGACATTTCCTCCCTCGTAAAGTTGTCTTTGATGGTTTTATTCTAGCTTGTGCAGGCTAGACATTTCTTCCCTCGTAAAGTTGTGTTTCATGGTTTTATTCTAGCTTGTGCAGGCTAGACATTTCTTCCCTCGTAAAGTTGTGTTTGATGGTTTTATTCTAGCTTGTGCAGGCTAGACATTTCTTCCCTCGTAAAGTTGTGTTTGATGGTTTTATTCTAGCTTGTGCAGGCTAGACATTTCTTCCCTCGTAAAGTTGTGTTTGATGGTTTTATTCTACCTTGTGCAGGCTAGACATTTCTTCCCTCGTAAAGTTGTCTTTGATGGTTTTATTCTAGCTTGTGCAGGCTAGACATTTCTTCCCTCGTAAAGTTGTGTTTGATGGTTTTATTCTAGCTTGTGCAGGCTAGACATTTCCTCCCTCGTAAAGTTGTCTTTGATGGTTTTATTCCGGCCGTCAGCTGCACCTAATTTTTTTTTTTTTTCACAGATAATGTTTTGTTTGTGACATGATAATATTCTTAAGTACAATCATGTATTTAATCTGATGAGGTACATACAATTCTGCAGTGGCAGTCCATGAGTTGAACCGCAGAGACAATCACAGATTGAAGTTAACGGCTTCCCCATTATTAGGTCAGTCCGATTTCTTCACATTGTTGACAGAAACGTAATGATATAACACCACCAACAGGAACAATGCCACACCCAGGCCATTTGCAAAGATAGCCAGTACGTCTGTAATCATTTTCTTGTGGAAAATTCTGTCTGTATCAAACCGAACCGTGAGGTGAAGGCTTGTGAAGTTTCAATACAAAACGCCCAACTACGTGTGTTACACCTAGTCCTTCTGGGTACTCCCTCCGGGTTATTCCGAAGGTATGTAATAAATGGGCGAAAGATTTCTACGTTGTGAAGAGAAACCAGAGTTAAAATGTCAGGTCGACCATCGGGGGAAGTCGTTAACATCGTGCACGGAGCTTGCAGTGTTGAAACATTGTACATATTGCATTAACAAGTACAATATATTCAATCTTAGCAGTAACAGTATTTATGCTTTTGGGTATTAAATTAGCGTGTTAAGTGTGATTAGGCAGTGTCATTAAATTAAATATTTAACAACTGATATAAATAATTGCTTCTTTTGAAAAAAGTTGGCGAGTTATGTCCCTTGCATACAATAAAATGAATATTATTTTCCCTTGAAAAGGAGGTATTTGTTTCCCCTTGTAACGACACACTGAACTTATATCTTAATATAGCAAAACCAAAGATAATGCATACAGACAAAACTACTATGGAGAAAGAAATATACGTTAATGGGGGAAAATGTGAGGTGGTGAACAATTTTGAATATCTTGGGTCACTGATTACCAATAATGGTGACACAATGACATAAATTAAACGGCAACTATCAATTGCTCTTCAAAGACTAAAACAATTGAATAAATTATGGAGTGGGACAGACATAATGACAAAAATTAGATTTTTAAGAGCATGCATCTTTCCCATTGCAACATACGCCTGTGAGACATGGAAACTTACTAAACAAGCTGAACAGCGCATAAATGCCTTTGAATATAAATGTTATAGACGAGTTCTAAGAATATCTTGGGTAAAGAAAAGAACAAATGCATCCATAATTCAAGAATTGAATATTGAAGAAGGTTGGCTGTCAAAGACGATAAAACAAAGAAAATTGAAATATTTTGGTCACTTGAAACGTCACGAAAGTTTGGAGAGAACAATAATGGAAGGATATATGCCTGGGAAGAGAGGAAGAGGAAGGCCAAAGAGAAGATGGGTGCAGGACGTGGCGGATGATCTCCAGATGGATGTATCAGACGCGGGACATCTTGCTTATGATCGAGAGGTTTTCCGGGAAGGTTGTTATGGGAGCGAGGTTCTGTAAAGGACATGCTACTGAATGAATGAATGAATGTAACAACACATGTCATCAATTATAGAAGGCTGCAGGAAAATACGGTTAAAGACGAATTCAATCAAGAAATCAAAAATCTACATAAGAACATCCCTGATTACCACTCAAGCGTAGATAAGGAATGGACATGTTTCAAGGCTGCCATGCTGGACACACTGGAAAATAAATGTGGAACAAAGAAAGTAGTAAATAGGAAAAGAGCGCTGCAGAAATACCAAAAGGCAAGGACAGAACATAATTTTGAAGAATACAAGAAATTCAGAAACGAAGCAAACAGAGCAGTACAACATGCAGAAGAAAAGGAGTGGAAAAGATTATGTCAAACACTCAGTCCAGATACACCAGCCACAAAGGTGTGGAAACAAATAAAAGCTATTCAAGGAAATAAAAAGACCAGCAAAATCTCAACCATCAAAAGCACGAAACTAGCATTAACAGACCAGGACAAAGCCAAAGTGTTTGGAGATTACTTCCACGAAGTCTGCTCTAACAAAAGACTAGGAAGCAAAGAAAGACATAGAAGGGAGGAACTGACACAAGAGTTAAAAGACACAAGCAGACGAGAACATCGAAGAACACTTTATGGATGCAGACATCACAACAGATGAGGTGATGACAGCGCTAAACGAAAAATCCGAAACCGCGGCAGGGGCGGACATTCTAAATTATACCATCCTCAAAAAGCTCCCGAATAACACCATAAAAACAATTACTAAGCTGTATAATGTAATATGGCAGACGGGAAAGATCCCCAGACAGTGGAAAACAGCCACGGTGATCCCAATCAAGAAACTAGGGAAAGAGCCAACAAGAGTAGAATCATACCGCCCCATCTCACTGACATCGCACCTGGGCAAAGTTATGGAGACTGTGATAAATAAAAGAATAACATTCTACCTGGAGAAGAATGAACTGTACAGCCATACACAATCCGGGTTTAGAGCCAACAGGTGCACGATGGATCAGATCATCAAATTGGAAAACCATGTAAAGAAAGGATTCAAGAGAGGGGAAAAGACGTTGGCTGTATTCCTGGACCTAGCCCAGGCGTACGATCAATGCTGGAGTGAAGCCGCACTAATCAAACTAAAGAAAGTAGGCATAGCGGGTAGAACCTACAAATACATAGAAAACTTCCTCAAAGATAGAAGCTTCTCAGTGAGGATAGGGAATGAGGTATCCGACACATATGTGCAAGAGAACGGCATTCCCCAGGGCTCGGTCATCTCACCAACAATCTTTTCAATACTGGTGAACGACCTGACAGAGGAGATTCAAACCCAGAAAACAGGACTATCTCAATTTGCGGACGACTGCGCCATATGGAGGAGTGGCAAGGCGGCAAAGACTACAAGAGGACCCCTCCAAAAACAAATAAACAAGCTAACAGCATGGATGGACAAATGGGGTTTCAAAATCAATACCAATAAAACGGTCAGCATGGTATTTAGCAGCAAGAAGAAGATAAATCATAACAAGGACTGGAAAATAGAGATAAAAGGGGAAACCATTAATAGAACAAAGAGCACAGTCTTCCTAGGAATGACCCTGGACGAACAGATGAACTGGTCAAAACATATAAGCCAGACATTAGAAAAATGCAAGAAAGCAAGCAACCTACTGCGGGTGATAAAAGGTAACGGTTGGGGTGCCCACACCCAAATATTGCTGATATTCTATAAAGCATTTATCAGGGGCAAGCTAGAATACGGCAGCATTGTGTACGACTCAGCATCAGAAGCCAACAAGAGGAAGCTAGACACCATACAGACCCAAGCGCTAAACACCATCCTGGGTGCTGGAAAAGGGACATCCAGAGAAGCCATGGAGGTAGCACTAGGTGTACTTCCACTGAGTCTGAGGCGTAAACAGCTGACGTATAACTACTGGCTAAAGGTAGCTCAAGATAAAAACCATCCTGGATACCAAACGTTCAGGGACAACAACAGCAAAAAAGGGGGGGGGGGGGGGGCATCCCAATAGTAAAACTGCAAAGACCGGCAGGATGGGAAGCAGCAGAGAAGATGAAGGAAGAAATGGAGCTAGCAGAGACCCTGAAACAGACAAGACGGTTCAAGCCTACAATCCCACCATGGGAACTTACAGTCCCATTCACTGACTGTAATCTAACAAGTCCATCACCAAGGACACGGAGGACACAGATGCAAGAGACTCTGCCGAGGAATACATAGAAGAGATCAGTAAGGACACCCTCATAATATACACAGACAGGTCCAAGAACGAACAGGGAGAGGTAGGAGCAAGAGTGGTGGTCCCAGACTGGAAGATGAAGAGACAGTTCAAACTAACAGACCAGACAGCAGTATGCACGGCCGAACTGGTAGCCATAATGAAAGGCCTAGAGATCGCAGCCCAAAACCACCACTGAGACTGTGTATATTAACAGACTCCCTGTCATCAGTACAAACGCTCGGGAACTTCAATAGAGGCAACAGACCCGACATAAAAGAGGAGATACTAGCGACAGCCACAAACCTCAGGTACATGGGATGCCAAGTCACCATCGGATGGATACCAGCTCACAGGGGTATCCTGGGAAACGAACAAGCAGACAGAGCGGCGAAACGAGGAATAACCAGCAATAATAAAATCTGCACAGGCCTAGGTAAAGTAGAAGGGAAGAATATAGTCAAAAACTACATTCTCAAGGAATGGAGGAAACAGTGGCGAGACAGCGCTAAAGGCCGTCATGCCTACCAAGTATTGGGTGAACCCTGATACAAGCCACAAGTCAAGACCAACATGAAAGCACCGGCAAACAGACAGCTGTGGGGAATCAGACTAGGCAATTGGAAAGACACAAGAGAAAACCCATACTGCAGAGAGTGCCGAGAAAACAACACCATCGAACACTACTTACTAGTATGCGACAAGTACAATAGAGAGCGAAGGGACCTGAGAGATCACTTCGTCAAAACTGGGAAACCAATGACAATGACGGAGTGCCTGCACATAAACAGCAACCCAGAAACATAGCGACTGGTCAGACAGTTCCTATGCAGAACAGGGAAGACCATATAACCTCCCTACACTGTGTGTGAGTGTGTGTATATATATATATATATATATATATATATATATATATATATATATATATATATATATATGTGTGTGTGTGTGTGTGTGTGTGTGTGTGTGTGTGTGTGTGCATGTTTTTATGGTTTTAGAAAAATAAAATTAAAAAAAATTTTAAAAAAAAAAAAAAAAAAAAAAAAACTATGTACATAAAAAAAAAAAATGGCAGGAAGGTGGGTTGGCTCCTCCGGCAGAGCACCTGAACTGGGATGAGACCGGGTCATCTTGTTGCTACACCAAACCCACACGTGCTGATGAAAAACGCCAAACAACAAACGTAAAGGAGTTCGGGCCGCTGACCGGGGGGACAGCTTGAGGCTTGCATTGAATTCCCTACCTTTGCCTTCAACGAGTCTTTATGAAGACTGGACATGACCGGGACCAGCCCCGATGAGAATAACACAAGAAGCCACAAGCACGTAACAGAACTAATAGAGAAAAGAAGCCAACAAACGAAAGAAGGAGGGCCCCAGTAGGCCCGACCAAGGACCGGTCTTTATCAGGACCAACACAAGAAAAGGAAAACAAACAGATAGCACAAAACAAATCTATCCGACGAACAGAGCGGAACCAATAAAACCAATAGGAATCAGGACTAACAATCCACACAACCACGGCTCTCAATAATAACCACCGATGAGGAAGTAGGTTAGACGAGACCGAATTTGGAATTTCGTTTTGGAAAATTGGAATTGGAATTGGAATTGCATATGTTGAATAGACATTGTACATGTCAATTTTTGTCCGGCTTTAACAGGCCGCAATTCTGAACCTTGGCTTTCTGTCTGTTCCGGACTCTTTCCTAGCAAGCATGTTGACAACTTTTACCCACGGCTTTCTGTCTGTTCCGGACTCTTTCCTGCAAGCATGTTGACAACTTTTCCCCACAGCTTTCTGTCTGTTCCGGACTCTTTCCTGCAAGCATGTTGACAACTTTTCCCCACAGCTTTCTGTCTGTTCCGGACTCTTTCCTGCAAGCATGTTGACAACTTTTCCCCACGGCTTTCTGTCTGTTCCGGACTCTTTCCTGCAAGCATGTTGACAACATTGACCTACGGCTTCTGTGGGCCTTCTAGTCTTGGCTGGTCAAAGTTATGAAATCGTCCACAGCTAGTTAAACATTAAACATCACCCTGTCTGTCTTTTCCTGCGAGACAATGTGGGGGATGATATGTTCCTCCTTGAATTTCTGAAGAATCTCCTGGTACGGAGTCCAATCATGCACCCCATCAGATCCAAACTTTTTGTTGTAGCCATCTACATGAAGTTCTTTCAGGACTAGGCCAAGCCCAGGTGCCTTCGGAATGTCTACCTTCTCTGGTCCCCATGAAGCTTCTATCGTGGACTCTCCGCAGTAACCCCGGAGGATGGCTATTGTCAGACCTATCATTTTACGTATATGATGTAACATGAAACTTTGCCCTTTCACCTCAATGGTCACGAACTCGATTCCTTCTCTGACATAAGGCTCTGAGCACTCAAACTTTATTATGTATCATGATGCACACGCCTGCTCAAACTTTACTCCTGGAGTAAAATTGTGGAACTTGTGAGTGCCAAGAAACCTACTCAAGACTGCCCTCACCCTGGTTATGATCTCAGGGTCTACTCGGTATTCATCTGTGACAAACTTTGTTAAAGGAGCAAAAGCATATGTTGGTGTCATGTACGTGTACGTAGGGCTATCACAATAGTTTTTGGAGTTAAACCCATTGGTTGTACGAGTGTATCCAATGACTCGAATCTGTGGCGGCAGGACTTCATTTATCTTAAATACAAGGTCTGGGACCAGAACCGCCTTCAAAGAGAATAGCTGGCCAACGGCTGAAACACCGTTATCAGTGCGAGAACCTCTGTGGAACCACATCTTGGATGGTGTAGCCATATGATCCTGTGGTATAGCCCCGATTTTTACCAATGCTGGGAAGATTTCACTTTCAATGGTTGGAAAGCCCGGGTTTATTTGTACTCCGTTGTAGCCTGCACCATTGTAAGCAACCAGCATTGTAATCTTCCTTTTGCAGACTTCTGACTTGCCCAGCTGCACCACACGCTGCTTTTTCTTCTTCTTCTTATGTCTTTCTGTGCTTGAATCGAACTTGTCAGTTTCAGCTGGCCTCTTCAGCCCAAGTGATACTGATAAACTCTCTGCCATTTTCAGAAACGTTGGATTTGATTTCAATCTGTTCAGGTAGCTTTGAACACACTTTAACATCACTGTCTAAATAGCATCCCTGTCTGAGAAAGTGGTCAAGAACACATGGAAGGGGCAGATGCCTGTGAAAATCCCACATCAGACAGTCCTGTCTTGAGTTCTGGTGCTAGTGACAGTGCAAGCATAGTGGAAGGATCTACATCTCAGCAGTATGCACCTTGTCCTTCAGATAGACTTACTGTACCTGTTATGACAAGTGCAGCAGTTGGAAACTGCCAACAGCAATCATCTGCAGAGTCATTAACCAATGAAAACTGCCAACAGCCGCCATTTGTAGAAAGATTGGCCAATGAAAACTGTCAACAACAGCCGTCTGTTGATATATTTGCCAATGAAAACTGTCAACTGCAGCCGTCTGTTGATATATTTGCCAATGAAAACTGTCAACAGCCGCCATTTGTAGAAAGATTGGCCAATGAAAACTGTCAACAGCCGCCATTTGTAGAAAGATTGGCCAATGAAAACTGTGAACTGCAGCCGTCTGTTGATATATTTGCCAATGAAAACTGCCAACAGCCGCTATTTGTAGAAAGATTGGCCAATGAAAACTGTCAACAACAGCCGTCGGTTGATATATTTGCCAATGAAAACTGTCAACTGCAGCCGTCTGTTGATATATTTGCCAATGAAAACTGCCAACAGCCGCCATTTGTAGAAAGATTGGTCAATAAAATCTGTCATCTGCAGCCATCTGTAGAGACACTGGCCAGTGAAAACTGCCAACAGCAACCGTCTGCAGAGATATCAGGTGACTCGCATGTCTAAAGTACTGACACGGATGTTCTGATGGATGATTCTAGAAATGTTGCACAAAATCAATCCTACAAGTGTATTTTTAGAACCAGTTTATATATTTTTAAATAATGATGAGCGTGATCAAAGACAGACGGGAATAAGAGTAGGAGGTTATAATATAAACAATTTGCGATACGCAGAGGGCAGTATGGATAGCTGAAAACACAAAAGATCTCCAACAACTCTTGGACATTATAGAAAAAGGCACAGGACAAATAGTCCTGCCTCATCTGGGCAGTATGGATAGCTGAAAACACAAAAGATCTCCAACAACTCTTGGATTTTATAGAATAAGGCACAGGACAAATAGTCCTGCCTCATCTGAGGATTAAACCTGAACCACTGTTTTGGCAGGCAAGCTCACTAACCATGATGCCACCATGGACAGTGTAAACAAGGTCTTGAATATCAAAAAACACAGAAAGATAACACCTAATATATTACAGTGGAAGGAGAAATGCTTTGCTAAGTCAATAAATTCCTGTGTTTGGGGACAATCATAACATTCATTGAATGTCAAAAGAGAGTTGATATTTTATATGAAACCCCTTCTGTTGTATGGCGGTGAATCTTGCAATGGGAAAGCAAATTAGGATGATTGCCGACAGAGGCCAAATAAAGTAGAACTTTATATGTAAGTATAAGAAACAACAATTAGTAGACGCAGGTTGTTGTACACAGTGAGCAGCTGGGGTTGGAATTAAATTGTAAGAAGACACAGGTTATGGTCGTCACTAGGAAGAACGAAGTACCACAATGTAATATACAAGTAAATGGGAATATTCTTCAACAAGTGAATAGGTACAATTATTCGGAACAGTCATAACATCTGATGGGAGATGCCTTGAAGAGATTAGAACAAGAATCGCCATGGCGAAAGTATCCTTTAGCAAGATGAAAAACATTCTGACCAATAAAAAGATGTCAATTAAAACGAGAAAAAGAGTGTTGAGGGGTACATAGAGCCTGTTCTTTTGTATGGATGTGAAACTTGGACAATGTGCAGTCAAGCTGAAAAACATCTGATGGCTAGCAGAAATGTGGTTTCTGAGGAAAATGCAAAGAATACCATGGACAGACAGAAAAACCAATGACCAAGTACTACAGGAGACACATGAAAATCGTAAATTGATTAGAGAAATTAGACGTAGACAGTCAAAACTTTTTGGACATGTTATGAGAAGAAATGGATTGGAGAACTTAGTGACAACTGGCAAGATCGAAGGGAACAGACCAAGAGGAAGACCGAGAGGAAAATACCTGGATGGCTTGACCACATGGCATGGACGAAACAGGAACGTTGCACTGATCCACGACGCTGGTGATCGCGTGAAATGGGCGAGTCATGACCGCCCACGCTTTCTGGCATGGCACATGATTGATTGATTGATAAGAAAAGGGAAAGGGTTTTTAAAAAAATCACCTGGACTGCTATATCAACTCAACCTTAAAAGGGAGCTAGGAAATGTGGGAAGTAAAAAATCACCTGGACTGTTATATCAACTCAACCTTAAAAGGGAGCTAGGAAATGTGGGCAGTAACAAATCACCTGGACTGTTATATCAATTCAACCTTAAAAGGGAGCTAGGAAATGTGGGCAGTAACAAATCACCTGGACTGTTATATCAACTCAACCTTAAAAGGGAGCTAGGAAATGTGGGCAGTAACAAATCACCTGGACTGTTATATCAACTCAACCTTAAAAGGGAGCTAGGAAATGTGGGCAGTAACAAATCGCCTGGACTGTTATATCAATTCAACCTTAAAAGGGAGCTAGGAAATGTGGGCAGTAACAAATCACCTGGACTGTTATATCAACTCAACCTTAAAAGGGAGCTAGGATGTGTGGGCAGTAACAAATCACCTGAACTGTTATATCAACTCAACCTTGAAAGGGTGCTAGGAAATGTGGGAAGTAAAAAATCACCTGGATTGCTATATCAACTCAACCTTAAAAGGGTGCTAGGAAATGTGGGAAGTAAAAAGTGGCCTGCATGCTATTGCCCACATCACCCATTGATTGCCAGCTGGTATGTAAAAATATGGGCCCGCCACCAATTACCTGATATGCCACATGGCGTGGAAATGAATTCTTTGCTGTGTAATTCTTGTATGAAATAAATTCTCTCTGTGGTCAAGACTAATGAATTCTTTGCTGTGTAATTCTTGTATGAAATAAATTCTCACTGTGGTCAAGACTAATGAATTCTTTGCTGTGTAATTCTTGTATGAAATAAATTCTCTCTGTGGTCAAGACTAATGAATTCTTTGCTGTGTAATTCTTGTATGAAATAAATTCTCTCTGTGGTCAAGACTTATGAACTCTTTGCTGTGTAATTCTTGTATGAAATAAATTCTCTCTGTGGTCAAGACTAATGGATTCTTTGCTGTGTAATTCGTGTATGAAATAAATTATCTCTGTGGTCAAGACTAATGGATTCTTTGCTGTGTAATTCTTGTATGAAATAAATTCTCTCTGTGGTCAAGACTAATGAATTCTTTGCTGTGTAATTATTGTATGAAATAAATTCTCTCTGTGGTCAAGACTAATGAATTCTTTGCTGTGTAATTCTTGTATGAAATAAATTCTCTCTGTGGTCAAGACTAATGAATTCTTTGCTGTGTAATTCTTGTATGAAATAAATTCTCTCTGTGGTCAAGATTAATGAATTCTTTGCTGTGTAATTATTGTATGAAATAAATTCTCTCTGTGGTCAAGACTAATGAATTCTTTGCTGTGTAATTCGTGTATGAAATAAATTGTCTCTGTGGTCAAGACTAATGAACATGTATTGAGACAGAATAAATGACAGTTTTCTTTGAAGGGGGATCAGTGTGAAAAAATGTTTTTAACAGGCCGCAATTAAAGGCTTCTCCTAATAACGGCCAGGTCTTAGTCAGATATGACTAAGCTACCGTATGACAGTAGACGGTATGACCTGCTTCTGTTAGCGCCGAATGTTAGGCGGCGCTTACCAAACCTGACGGCTTCGGGCCGAAGAGTGCAAATGGGAAGGTACAAGCCTTATCCTGGTGTGAGGAAATGGAACCTAAAGACTAAATGGCAGGGCAGACCAGGCCCTAAGCCTTGGTTGCTAACTGATCGAGGCTCGAAGCTCCTACAGGGGGACAATTATATCATTGCATTGCTGATCCGGCTGCTTCTGCAGCTTGTCTTGATCCAGACGTATTGGTGTCACCTTTCCCCTGGAGTACACTAGACAGGCCGAGAGAGGGATCATGCTGCATGGGCAACACACGGTCTCTAAATTCAGCCCAGGCTTTGTGTTATGGAGAGATGACCCCATTTTACAAACTATCGTCTGTGAAGACGGCAATGTGCCAGTCAAAATATGTGTGTTATACGTACAAAATTACAACACATCATTACACTCATGCGCAAACACACACCAAACTGTATACTGCTACAAAAACAAACATATATTCAAAAACTTTGGCACAAGAAATCACCACACAGCTAGGTCTTAGACATTCATGCTTTAGTTTAGGCATACACAAAATCACCACACAGCTAGGTCTTAGACATTCAAGCTTTAGTTTAGGTATACACAAAATCACCACACAACTAGGTCTTAGACATTCATGCTTTAGTTTAGGTATACACAAAATCACCACACAGCTAGGTCTTAGACATTCAAGCTTTAGTTTAGGTATACACAAAATCACCACATAGCTAGGTCTTAGACATTCATGCTTTAGTTTAGGTATACACAAAATCGGGTCAGGTACAGCTATTCTGTCTCCGATCTCCGGTCTCCAAGGCGAAGGTGGTTATGGACGCGGTTCGTGATCCCGCATACCGCGTTCGAAACACAGCTGCGCGCGATTTGGCAGCAGACCACGATGCGCTCTTTTTCTACGAAATGGTACCGGTTATTCAGAAAGCAACGCAAACTTGCCAAGACATTGTGTGGTGGGAAGTTTTTTTTATTTCATTGGACCTGGACCGCCGGACCTGGAGACAGCGGTTCGATTTTTTTTTAAATTAAACAATAATATTAAACATTAAGACCTAAAATATAGAAGTAAGAAACTGGAAGCTTATGAATAAAGTCTGCTCTATGGTTCTATGGAAGCTGCGGGTGTGGTGCGGGTGCGGAAGCTGCACTCACACTCAGAGTGAGTGAGTGAGTGAGTGAGGTGAGTGAGTGAGCGAGCGAGCGCTAGTTAGTTAGTTAATTAGTTAGTTAGTTAGTTAGTTAGTAGTTGGACGTTGTTGCATAGCGTATGTAAGAATGTCGTGTCCGTGTACTGTTTTGATAAACTCGTCAAAGTTTTGTCTGTTTCGGATTAGTTGTGTAATTTCTAAGACAGAAGATGCGTGGTAAAAGCGAAGAGCTTGTGTTTCGATGTGCCTAAGGACTACGTGATAACTAAAGTTGATTTTGAATATGCTCTTTTAAGTCTTAAAGATCTTGTACAAGGTCTGTGTCCAGTCTTTAGGGTGCTGTGTCTGTGGACTAATAAAAAAATGTATAGACAGACATATATGTGTTGATCTTGTTATGTGTTTTGATACTACTCCAGTTGTCGTTGTATACTTGTCTAACATAATCTGGTAGCGTGTGTAGAGAACCCGCTTCATCCTTGTGTTGTGTGTCGCTGACTGGTTCGGCGTTTTCGTTTTGTTTAGTGTTCTCCTTCTTCTTCTTCCTGCTTGTCACATCACTATTGGTAGCCGCTGGTCTCTTACGCAATGTTGGTGAAAAAGGTGTTGACGATTCTGTTGGTATTACACTGGATGCTGCTCCTGGTGTTGTGTGTTCTTTTGTAATGTGACATTGTAGATTGTCTTTCCTGTTAAAATGATGACCACAAGTTTGACACGAATACACTTGCTCCTTGGTACTGTGACTGGTTCGGATATGGCGAAGCAGACTGAGTTTTTCAGTGAAACCTTTTCCACAAGTTGCACATAAGTGGTTCTCAGATGATTGCCTAGTAGACATCTTTTTAGGCACGTTCGCTAGCGAGTTGATAGTAATATAATCAACACTCGACTTGAAACCTGTTCACACTGACCCTCTGAATATGGCGTTGAATATAATTAGTTTATATCTTACACTAATGGTGGATAACTCGACGTTGACTAGTTTATGACACCAAATATCCAAACAACAAGATGTGATAATCCCTAGTTTAGTATGCGGTATCAAACCCGAACAAGTTGTACCAGTCTTTGTTTCAATCGGTGATGAAATCTTTGCAGCTGCCGTTGTAAACTATGGCAGAATAATGCTGTTGCTTACACTTGGGATGCGTCTGGGTAAGAAGCTGATTGATAATTCTTACAAGGCAGTTGTGAATAGCCAAAAGCTGGAAGACAGATCCACTAAATCGGTATGTCCATATATGGTTGATAGTCCGTTGATACTGAGACAAACAGGTGCCTGGCGAACTTTCTACACTTGAAGGCAAATAGCAGTTGAATAACCACAAAAATGAAGACTCGATCGTACGTCGTTCTTGTGTAAAGCGCAAAGTGAGTGAGAGCTGGTGAGTTGATTATATATTACATAAAGTAAGCCCCGCCCACAGTATAGTTGCCAGCCAATCAGTGATTGTCTAACATAATATGTGGGTCAATTCTAAGACCAACACCCTGATTGGTTGTAAGCCACACATTGGTTTGTTTGCTTCACAAGTCACTCTACCGCCGGAAGCCTCAATCAGACTCATCTCAAAGGATGGAGGCCTGCACATAGTTTTGCAGCATTATAGAACAGCTAGCGGTCATGTTGTTTAAGTGTTATGACATTACGCCACCATCAGAGTCGATCTGATTCGACCACGACACCCACGACGACATAGAGGGCCCTCTTTACTTTTTTCTTTTCTTTTTTTCTTCAAGGATTTCCTTTAACGAGCTGAAACTGTATGCTGCTAGTGTTCGGATGCACTTATCTACCCCTTTCACAACTTACCAACTCCTTAACAACAAATATCACTAAGTCGCCATCTTTACTTTTTTTAAAGTTTACCTTTATACTGTGTAATGATAGTGCATAAACCACTACATGTCTCTACAGATCACTAATAACCGCTATAGGAAAACTGGCGCTATGGGCCTTACAGAGTAAATCACGGGTCAGCTAAACTCTCTCGCCTCGGTCGATTCAAGCGAGCTCTCCTTTGTTAAAATATAATGGTGCTATAATTAATAGGACCAACTGTCGCCAGCACAACTAATTCACAATACACATTATTTCTTTTACTATACACCTGCGGACAATATTGATATTTTGGTCACAGCTGTTGTTAACCAACCTTAACAAAGATACGAAACACGTGACACCAATGTTACTTTAACAGATTCACCACATAGCGGGATTCGCTTCTCTGGCTCCTATGTTGGGTATAGTTATCAACCAGACGCGTTATTCGAATCGTCAATGACGTCACCTAGCTCCGTTACATACTCGCCCACTGCCACACTACGCCACCACACAGTAGGTTTCGAACCTGTCAAGCGCTATGGCGGCAACTAGACACCAATGTTATACATTTACGGCTTAGTATACACTTAAAAAGAGCCGCCTAGGGTGGACACCCTTATCGACCCGCAGCGTCAATCAACTCTCAAACGATACCTACGGCACCACCTAGCCCCGTTACACACTCGACCACTGCCACACTACCCCACCACACAGCAGGATCGACCCTGCCGCATGGTAGGGGACCCACTAGACACTCCAGTTACACATTGGTGATATCCTACTATGACCAACTACACACCCCCTATGACAACTAGGTACACCCATACAGTGGCTAAGTGGTAACCTTACCAACGAAAAAGCATTGAGATTCGAACTCGACGCCGCCAAATGAGGGGGTCTATGGTACCAACTTAACCCATTAGACACCCCAGTTACACATTGGCGATACCCCGACACACTCTACCGAATTGGTTATTGCACCATCTGCAATGCGACTGTGGTACCAACTAGCCCCGTGTCTCGATTCATTTATCATTGTTTACATATACCGATGATCTGATTAAAAACGCCACCTATCGCCGACAGCTGTAATTTACAAACCACATTATTTCTGGTACGGACAATATCGACTTTTTGCTGACAGATGTTCGCCGATCTTACCAAAGATACGAATACATCAACCCGTAACAACCTGCGCACATCAATCGATTATGTATAAATTATGTTCCCCCACTCCCCTTTCAGCTTACTAAAATACGACCGCACCTCCCTGCACCTCCCGCACCTCTCTATATATTCTTTGTCATCCCTCACAACACCGCCCTCATTCCGAGGGATATCCTTCCTATATTACTACTTTCCTGTGCCAGTGAATATCACACAAAACGCTCCCCACTGCCCAATGTGAAAAGTGGAAAAGCCAGGAGTCTCGACAGACAACAGCCCGCACAGATACACTGTGCATAATGCCGCCGCCAGAATGTCAACACAATAGTCCCACACGAAACACACAGTTTATCTCTGATGAAATCAGCAGTCATTTTCTAGTATGTCGCCCTGCTATTGAGTGAGTGCGTGGCGCGACACTATGGGCTGTGAGCATTGAGTGGTTCCAGGAATGAATCTTTCAGGCTGTTGTACCTTCTTGTGTATCGATATTTGGCGTGGTATCTCGCTGCCCTCGGTCGTCACCACCGCTAAGAGTGTAGACGTCTTGGAGTAGGTTAGAAGCCGCTCCGCCTTCAGGATTGGAATGTGGAGATTTTCCTGTTGCGGCTGCTTCAGGATCTGTTCATCTGTCAGCTCCACTTGGATACATTTGACAACACAACCCATCTAATCGTCTCAGCTGTCTTGGCTCTTGTTTGTGGGGGCTTATCGTCGGTCTTCCTCGTGGACTCCCGCGTGACAAGCGGAGATACTTACCACTATACTACAGAGAAGACGATAATAGTTCCACAAAAATTGATAATATAGTCAAAAGTAGGTCACGTTACCAATCACGTGACCAACTGCGTCTGTGAATAATCATTTCAATTTTTTTTAAATGTTGCATATCCCTTGCAGGACGGTGCAGTCAACACCAGCATTTTTCAGCTACTGTTGATGTACTAGGCAAATGTTACGTTCAGTAGTTTACCAGAAAAAGGGTGTTGAGGGGATACATAGAGCCTGTTCTTTTGTATGGATGTGAAACTTGGACAATGAGCAGTCAAGCTGAAAAACATCTGCAGAAATGTGGTTTCTGAGGAAAATGCAAAGAATACCATGGACAGACAGAAAAACCAATGACCAAGTACTATAGGAGACAAATAAACATCGTAAACTGATTAGAGAAATTAGACGTAGACAGTCAAAATTTTTTGGACATGTTATGAGAAGAAATGGATTGGAGAACTTGGTGACAACTGGTAAGATCGAAGGGAACTGACCAAGAGGAAAATACCTGGATGGCTTGGCCACATGGCATGGACGAGACAGGAACACTGAGCTGATCCACGACACTGGTGATCGAGTGAAATGGCGAGTCATGACCACCCACGCTTTCCGGCATGACACATGATTGATTGAGTTTACCATTGCTTTCTAAACGACCGGCTCCCATACCAACACGTTATAACACAACGCGACACGGTCTGCTGCACAAATCGGTCGCGGCTGTGTTTCGAACGCCTGGTAAGCGGCCCACGAACCGCGTTCGCAAGCGTTAGGCTTAGTCCACGAAGGCCGGCGATCACTTCCATGGTAGATTGTGCATTTGTTGACAGGAGTAGCGAAGCAGCCACAGGTTCGTGTTTGAGAAACGATTAGATGTCTACCCGACTAGGGTCGCGGCTGGCTGAGAGTGAGAGACGAGAGTGAGCACTATATTGTCTGTGTTAAAGTTAGTTGCATACATGATTATGATAAAATGATATCCTTTACAGGACTTCGCAGTCAACCCCGGCATTTTTGTCTGTTCGTAATTTTTTGCAAATTTATGTTCAGTTGTTTGCCATTGCTTTCTGAACAACTAACCGGCAGTCATATATTTGTTAAGGGAAACCAAAGCAGGGGCGGTGTGCGTCCGTATCTCCCGCAGCTGTGTCCGTAATCGCTCGCCACAGAGCAGGCTGTGTACATTGTCTGTGTACATAGTACGTCATTCTATCAATTACTAACATCAAGCAATCGCCGCCCGAAATGGCTCAGATTGGAGAGCGTTAGACTGAAGATCTAAAGGTCGCTGGTTCAATCCCGGGTTTTGGCAATCCTGCAGCAGCCGTATATTTGTCCCCCAGGTTTTTGTGTTTTTTCCCTTCTCTAAAAGTGTAGGAGTATAATGTTCATGTGTGTAATTAATTATATTGTTATAGCGAACAGTCTTCATGTGGACACATTTTATTTACTTGTACCACATATAATGCCCATGTGATGACAGCCATTTGCTGCACAGCTCTCTCTCTCTCTCTCTCTCTCTCTCTCTCTCTCTCTCTCTCTCTCTCTCTCACACACACACACACACACTCTCTCTCTCTTTCTCTCTCTCACTCACTCACTCTGTCACTCTGTCTCTCTCTCTGAGAGAGAGAGAGAGGGAGAGAGAGAGAGATGGACACTGGTAATAGGGTATCGTGTATGGACTAGGTTTCAGTTGAAAGCAAGCGGACACAACATTTTTAATTACATTCCATATTCCACCGGCATGGCTAGAACAGTAGAGCCTCTACTGGCTAGATCAATAGAGCCACTTCAGCTCTAACATGTGTGGTGACTTCGTACTGTCAATATTTATGCCAGTGATATCAGGATCGAACCCTCTGGAGCATGGATATTGTTTTCCTTATCGTGAACAGACAGAAAAACCTTTGACCAAGAAGAAAATGAAAATTGAAAACTGATTAGAGAATTTAGACGTAGACAGTCAACATTTTTGGTCATGTTATGAGAAGAAATAAATTGCAGAATTTGCTGACAACTGGCAAGAACGAGGGGAAAAGAACAAGAGGAAGGCAGAGAAGCAAATACCTGGATGGCTTGACCCCGTGGCATGGTCTTCCTTTCATTCCAGAGCTGCCAACTGTGATATTTTTTTTAGTGTGAACTCGCCTGCTTACTCAGTATTATTTAATTTTTCATTTTTCATTATAATTTCATATATCTCAGCGGACCTAACTCTGTAAAAGTTATTTCAAGGGGCATAACTTTTCTGTATAACTTATAGTCATATTGTGGCATCGTTTTCAAAGATTTATAAACTCTTTGTCCATAGTTATGTACCGGCATATGAGTTATAATAAATAATGATACAATCTGTAAGGCATTTTCAAAGTTTTCATAAAAATAATGCACAATGCATAACATTGTAACTCATCTTTTTTTGCTTGAGAAGTTACTGTAGTCATGCATGTGATTAGAAAGTGTTTTCATTAAAAATAATGGATGGTGTGTGGAAGGACATTCTTTTAAGTTACTTTGTTTGTTGTATGAATTTATAATGAGACGCTACCCGCCAGGAGCTGGGCGAAGCCACGCCGGGTCAGATAGATAGACAGACCCACCTTTTCGCTGCAGTTGTCTACTCCTCCTTTTCCTTTTTCTGCTGATGCTGCTGCAGCCGCTCCATTTACCCAAGTTAATTATTGGGGGAAGATGTAAAGATCTTTCAAGTGCTCTTTCTAATGCTTTTTGTAAGTTGGTCTTCGTTTATCTAAGGTTGTTCTAACTGCAACCAATAAATGATTAGACAGACAGGCAGACAGACAGACAGACAGAGAGGGAGGGACAGACAGACAGACAGACAGACAGACAGACAGACAGACAGACAGACAGACAGACAGTCGGGAACGGGAACTTATATGACTACTTATATGAATTAAATGAGATGCTCGCCATCAGGGGCTGGGCGAAGCCGGGCCGGATCAGCTAATATATATATATATATATATATATATATATATATATATATATATATATATATATATATATATATATATATATATATATATATATATATATATATATATATATAGTAGATAAGGTTTTCCTATGGGTTTTTCCAAAGTGCATCGATTCTTTTTTTTTTTTTTAAAGTTTTAATGTTGTTAAATAAGGACTCTCGGGTCACCAGGGGGTCAGACTCAACCCATCAGGTCCGAAGTCCCTATTTGTCATTCGGACGACCGCCTTTGCATGTAGTCCTGGTAAGATTAAGTGCAGATACTACACTTTGATCTTAGCTAAGAGGCCGAGAAGTGAGATCCATTCTTTTATTAAGATATATGGCCTGAAACAGGCCCATCACATGTGTGTTTTCTGAATGAAATAATAATAACAATGTTAGAATACAGCTATAATTGCATGCATCATTTTATTGTTGCCCTCGTTCGACTACTCAAACGTAGTCCATATACACTATTTCTAGTAGTGATAGATTGAATTGTGCGTGTGGGTTAGCTGTCCTTATTAACTGTGTCCCTCGTCTTCAGGCGAACCACCTCCGACTTCAGAGGTACTTGTAATTAACGTCCCAAAGACAACGTCGACAGATCACCATTTTATTCCAGCTGTCCGGTGT
>JACEFZ010020305.1:50000-100000 GCA_014155875.1 Cepaea nemoralis
GTGTAATATATATTTGAGACGTTTATAAAGAATTTTTCTATGTCTCCTGTAACAAGCTATGGGGAGGGTCCCATAATGTCCCGTCACAATATTTCAAACTTATTCTTTTGCCCTGGCTGCGAATAGGTCTTTGTTGCCAACCCTCATCCGTTCCCCGGACTTACTGTCACACTCTCTTTCGACCTCAGGGTTATTTCCTGCAGTGTATTTCTGGCTGACACACACGTAACATGACGATCGTCTCAGTCACTATAATTTGAATTTAGTTAGTTAGTTAGTTAGTTAGTCGACAGATCATCCTCGTTGCACATCGAACCATTCAGTCCATAAGTGCTCGGATCCCCTCCTCAGCAAATCCCGCAGCGTGTAGCGGCTAACGACGCCAGTTCTGTGTTGGTTTATCAATCTTCTTTGGCTTCCTGCGTAGTGTTCTTGTTTGGCCACCCCTCTTTTAATTTGCTGCTCCCGCAGTCTGGCCATTGTTGTAGATTCACAGTCATCACTTGGTTCTCGCAAAAGTCTCACTTCTCGTAGAGCATTCAGAATGTCAGCCTGGTCCATAGCGCGTCCGCCCTCCACAGTAGCCTCACCTGCGAGCTTGTCAGCCCGCTCATTTCCTTGTACTCCCGCATCACCTGGCACGAAGATGAAACTAATCTTTGCCAGCCGAGACCGCTTCAGAGGCAGCAACCAATCTCTTCGGATCGACCCCTCCTCTATCCTCTTGATCATGTTCATTGAGTCGCTAAGGAAACAAGCCCTAGTGAATGCCTGTGTCTCGAGCCATGTTATTGCTTTACTTACTGCCATGACTTCCATGGTCAGGCTACTTGTGGTTTCAGTGAAAGCACCAGAGTCCTCCTTCACAATTCTCCCTCCGGCCCGAGCTGTAAAGGCCCATGAGCTTCTCACATGTCGGACGACCGACCCATCTGTGTAGATGACCGCGTCACCGTCTAGCGAATTCTCGAAAATCAACGCTTGTACTTCAGCCTCAACAGCAGCCGGATTTTCTTGTCTGCATTTTCTATCTAGTTGGATGCAAACTGAAAAGGATGTGCAGAAGTCTGTTGGCACTTGCACCCACTCCTCGCCAGGTTCTAAGTCCTCAAGTGAACACACCTGTTGAAGAATATCTTCGGCTTGACCCATCCACGACCGTCCTCTTTTTAACCTGCTGCCCTTCACCTTCCTAATTTCACTATGCAGTGGATGTTGTGTGTTTGCGTTAATTCTGAGGTAGGCGCGTGCCCTGCAAACTTGTATTCTCTCTTCAATGGTTGGAAAATCAAGAAGGTAGCGCATCGCCCTGCATGCTGTATCTCTTGTACATCCAAGAATAATGCGCATTGCTTCATTCTGTATCCTTTCCATCCTTTCTATCTGCTTATGGCTGAGAGTCAGGATTGCCATTGCATACTCCAAAACAGACATGACCAGCCCCTCGTACAGAAGACATAGATGGCGCTGCTCACAGTTTGCTGCCGCCATCACCCGCATCGCTGCCAAACCCCGCTTGGCCTTTGTTATCACCTGGTCTATGTGCACATTATAAGCAAGGCTTCGATCAAACCGTATCCCCAGGTAATTCATTGCCTGCGTTCTTTCCACCGTCTCTGAACACAGCATTACAGTTGGTGTTGGATTGTTGACAATATGATTATTCAACGAGAACCAAGTCACTGTTGCCTTTGTTGGGTTGACCATTGCCCCAGCTTCATCACACCAAGTACTTATGCGATTGAGTTCGGTTTGTAGTTCCACAGCTACCTCCTCTCTATCCTTACCCTGACGATACACTAAAACATCATCGGCATACGACAATGTCCTGCCAGGTCCACTGATCTGCTCACTGGTGATTCTCACTGTGTAGGCGTTGAACAGTACCGGAGATAATGGCGATCCCTGTGGTAGGCCAGGATATATTTTTGTTGGTTCCGAAGTCCAACTGCCACATCTAAAAACTACTTTCCGTTGGTAGAGGGCTGCAGCGATCCAACTAAGGAGGAATGGACTTACGTTTAGTTCAAGAAGCTGAAACATTAAAAAATCCAGTGGTACTCTGTTGTATGCGTCCTCAAGATCAATCGCTGCAGCAACGGTTTCAGTGCCTGCGTGGAAACCTTCATAGACATCCCGGGCAAAGACTGCTGCATTGGTCCAGGTTTCTCTTTTTGGACGGTACCCACCCAGGGTAGGTGGGAAAACAATTTGAATTTAATACCGTAATAAAGACAACACAGAAGAACACCAAGACAGATAAACCTATACAAGTCCAGAAAAGAAAACTGATGAGATAACGCTAGTCTAGAAATGAATCCAGAACACTCTGAACATCATATAGCACAGATTTTGAAATTGTCCAGTCATTTCACAACTGCCTCACCGGGCAAAGGTTCCAGTCTCTCTATCCAGCGACGGTTGTTCGAACAACAGCTTCCAAGTTTCCTAGGTCACCACGATATAGTCAGTAATCTGGTCTGGGAAAGTGCCATGGGATCACTGGGCACAATTGAGGTTGGAAACCAAAGTCATGATACCAGATTGGATATAGGGAATGAATCAGAGTCTTTCGCTGTCCCGGACAAGGATGGGAATTGGCGTAAGTCCAAACTGCCTCATCCACAAACGCTCGACCTTAAGTCAATGAGAAGACTTGAGTTGGCTGTTGTGTCACTCATTACATTTTTGTAACGCCTCTCCAGTTATATTAGAAAAAACACATTATACCTGGTATGTCCACTGACTTGCCCTGGCTTCATCAGGTGCTTATAAGTTTGGGCATAGAAGCCCTGTCAAGTCTTTCAACACACTTTCCGGTTTACACTCGACCTTAAGTCGATGAGAAGACTTCAAAAGAAGGACCCTGTAGATGAGAAAGACTAGTGAGGGACCAAGCTGACTCATGCACCACAATCCTGAGGTCGAATTGGCCTCAGTTAATACATTAGTATACCTTTTGGCTTACCAAGATAAGTAGATAAGTGGCTTGCTTGAATGAGTCTGACATGTCAGGTAGCCACAGGATTGGCTACGTCCTGGCTTGAGCAGACCTCCAACTTGTAGACGTCCTGTCGGCTACCCTATGCACCCTGTTGCATACAAGACTCACTCTCCACACTCATACCCTGCCTTTATTATTATTGGGCACATTCGTTTCCCAGTCTCTCTCTCCCTTGCAAACCATGCCCCTCTCACGACAAATATCTTGTGGTGTGGTGTGCCTAGTAATCTGTGTGTTTCTCCCCTTTAACTAATATTATAGTAGTGGGGTTGTATGGCACGCAGTGTAGTTCCCCATTCCCAGCAAGAATAGGAAAGAAGATACTACCCATTCCGGCCGCTGCTCTTGTCTGAGCTGTCGCCGCAATGTACCGGCAGTGCCTCACATAACACGTAGATTCAGAGGAATGCAGGTTCTCTCAATGAGATAAAGAGTTTACTTATATTCCCGACATCATCCTATCGACAAAAAGACGAAAGAGATAGCACCGTGGGTAGCCTCTTCCGGCTCAAGAAGATAGATCATAGATTGGTGGATCCCATCCCCAAGGAGCCCTTCCCTCCTTCCGGCACACCGTAGCTATCAAATGTGTTTATATTTAAATGAGAGAAGCTACTAAGTAGAGATAAGCCGTAGGAAGAAAGATAGCACTCGTCTATCGGCTGCCAAGAACAAGCGATATCATTTGGGAAATATTTATTGTTCAGATTTGTTCCCTTGCCATTCCAAGATTAAGAAGCTTAGCCAGATTGGCTAACGGTCACCCCCTCCCCCATATGGCAAGACTGCTGTTTCGGCATATCATCTCAGTCGTTAAGACAATAGAGATTTATAAGTGCAAAACTAATTACAACCTAAGATTACCTTTCATAGCCCATCAGTATTCTGCCTTTTAAAATGTCTCAATCTTTAACTTGAACTCTTGACATTAGGCAGTGGGTAGCGATCAGTAGAAACGGACATGAATTCTCCAGAAGCCGCACCAGTGCGCAATTGGCGCAAGGCGCTCCATCGGGTCTACCCGAAAGAAAAGACCTATATCTACTCGCTCTATATAAAGATTGTGTTTATGAAGGTAACCCAAAGAACTATCTTCAGGGCGATTGAGCGAACAAGAGAACTGGAGGCTCCGAAAGCTGTGTCCACCTTGTTTACCCAAATAAAAGAAAGGCATGAGGACATGAGCCATTGGCGTTTCACCACATCTCCTCGATATTATATTGAATGTCTTATTCTTTTAATATCGTTTGAACATCCATGTTTCGCGGAATTTTCGTCAGGCCTGTAAAAGGCAAAACATCCTAAATATTCAGCACATTGTATTGTTATCTATTGCAGCTAACTTCATACATTGATTAGACCTGCTCTCTCTCTCTCTCTCTCTCTCTCTCTCTCTCTCTCTCTCTCTCTCTCTCTCTCTCTCTCTCTCTCTCTCTCTCTCTCTCTCTCTCTCTCTCTCTCTCTCTCTTCCCCCCTCTCCCGTGTGAACGCTCAACAAACGCCATATATGCCTGTTTTGCAGTTTACTCTGTAAAATTGCATGGTTGTTGAGATGTTCAATGGTTGGGAAATTTTCTAAGTACGTACCATTTTCAGAAAGCAAGGGTGAATGAGAATACTTAGAGTATGAAAGAATTTCTATTGACAGATTTTAGGATGCATTTGAGCAAATAACTTATACACCACCGTCATCAACAAGTAATATGTAGGTAATTACACCATGCCATGAATGTAATATTATCATGTGTATATGAATGTATATGTTGTAAATCGGAAAACGTAAAAACAAAGACACACACAAATGCACCTTATAAATACAAACTGCTTTGTACGAAATAAACGTTCATTTAAAAAACAAAAAACAAAAAGCAGCACTTTGAATTGTTTCACGGCATTTTGGCTACAGATCAAAGTGTAGTATCTGTTCTTGTATGACGTCAGTGATTAAGGGTAGACTGACTTATCTGCACTTGATCTGGCCATGGCCACCAGCAGAGGCGGTCATCACAATGACATACAGGGACTTGGGGCTTCATGGGACGGCTCTTGCCCCTGGGGAATTTTAAGCCCTAAAAATTAAGCAATTTTGTAATATTCAGGGCACTCAAACGCACATTTTTACAGCTATGTTCATAAGCAAAGGGTAAGTTTTTCCCTCTTTAATAAAATATGATGGATGCAATTATCGCTGTATTTCAACATTGTTATTATTATTTTTTTCAGAAAACAAAAGTGTGATGGGCCTGTTTCAAGCCACATACCTTAATAAAAGAATGGATCTCACTTCTCGGCCTCTTGGCTGAGATCAAAGTGTAGTATCTGCACTTAATCTTACCAGGACTACATGCAAAGGCAGACATCCGAATGACAAATAGGGACCTGGGACCTGCTGGGGCGGGTCTGACCCCCTGGGTAAACGCGAGCCCTTATTTAACAACATTAACACTTAAAATATTCGATGCGCTTTAGGCAAATCCGTATGAAAACCTTATTTCACATAAAACATTCAACATTTTGTTTTACAGATTCACGTCCGCTCATCTGTTGAACTGAAGAATTTATAAGGATTCAATTGTGTTATTCTAAAGGGTACTGTAAGTTTCTCTTTAGAATTTCAATTACCGAAAACAACAATTTATGGATATGAATTCAAACATCGCTACATTTGTCGTTCTAGAATAATAAATAGTATGTAGTTATTACACAGACATTTAGATAATCATGCTGCATTCGACGTGGTGTGTCTTGTTGTGTTTGCAAATGTTAAATAAAACACACAATGCACCTTGTAAATACACGCTGTTTTGTACGAAATAAAACCACATAAAACGGAAGACGTGTAAATAAACTAGTGAAAAGGGACAGAAAATCATCATCATCATCATCATCATCATCATCATCATCATCATGTGCGATGCCGGTAAGTGTAGGCGGACATGTCTCACCATCTCACTCCATCAATAGAGTCGTGGATCACCTCAGTGTTCTTGGCTCGACCATGCCACGGGGTCAAGCCATCCAGGTATTTGCTTATCTGCCTTCCTCTTGTTCTTTTCCCCTCGTTCTTGCCAGTTGTCAGCAAATTCTGCAATTTATTTCTTCTCATAACGTGACCAAAAATGTTGACTGTCTACGTCTAAATTCTCTAATCAGTTTTCAATTTTCATTTTCTTCTTGGTCAAAAGTTTTTCTGTCTGTTCACGATAAGGAAAACAATATCCATGCTCCAGAGGGTTCGATCCTGATATCACTGGCATAAATATTGACAGTACGAAGTCACCACACATGTTAGAGCTGAAGTGGCTCTATTGATCTAGCCAATAGAATGCTCTACTGTTCTAGACAATAGAATGGCTCTACTGTTCTAGCCATGCCGGTGGAATATGGAATGTAATTAAAAATGTTGTGTCCGCTTGCTTTCAACTCAAGCCTAGTCCATACACGGATACCCTATTACCAGTGTCCACCTCTCTCTCTCTCTCTTTCTCTCTGTCTGTGAGAGAGAGACAGAGTGACAGAGTGAGTGAGTGAGAGAGAGAAAGAGAGAGAGTGTGAGAGAGAGAGAGAGAGAGAGAGAGAGAGAGAGAGAGAGAGAGAGAGAGAGAGAGAACTGTGCAGCATATTGCTGTCATCACATGGGCATTCTCTGTGGTACAAGTAAATAAAATGTGTCCACATGAAGACTTCGCTATAACAATACAATTAATCACACACATGAAAATGATACTCCTACACTTTTAGAGAAGGGAAAAAACAAAAACCTGGGGGACAAATATACGGCTGCGGCAGGATTGCCGAAACCCGGGATTGAACCTGCGACCTTTAGATCTTCAGTCTAACGCTCTCCAATCTGAGTTATTTCGGATTCCGATTGTTTGATGTTACTAATTGATAGAATCACGTACCATGTACACAGGCAATGTACACAGGCAATGTACACAGCCCGCTCTGTGGCGAGGGGTTACGGACACAGCTGTGGGCGATACGGACGCACACCGCCCCTGCTTTGGTTTCCCTTAACAAATGTATAACTGCCGGTTAATTGTTCAGAAAGCAATGGCAAACAACTGAACATAAATTTGCAAAAAAATTACGAACAGACAAAAATGCTGGGGTTGACTGCGAAGTCCTGTAAAGGATATCATTTTATCATAATCATGTATGCAACTAACTTTAACACAGACAATATAGTGCTCACTCTCGTCTCTCACTCTCAGCCAGCCACGACCCTAGTCGGGTAGACATCTAAACGCTTGTCAAACACGACCCTGTGGCTGCTCCGCTACTCCTGTCAACAAATACACAATCCACCATGGAAGTGATCGCCGGCCTTCGTGGACTAAGCCTAACGCTTGCGAACGCGGTTCGTGAGCCGCTTACCAGGCGTTCGAAACACAGCCGCGACCGATTTGTGCAGCAGACTGTGTCGCGTTGTGTTATAACGTGCTGGTATGGGAGCCGGTCGTTCAGAAAGCAATGGCAAACTACTGAACGTAAAATTGGCCTAGTACATCAACAGCAGCTGAAAAATGCTGGTGTTGACTGCACCGTCCTGCAAGGGATATGCTACATTTAAAAAAAAATTGAAGTGATTATTCACAGACGCAGTTGGTCACGTGATTGGTAACGTGACCTACGTTTGGCTATATTATTAATTTTTGTGGAACTATTATCGTTTACTCTGTAGTATAGTGGTAAGTATCTCCGCTTGTCACGCGGGAGACCACGAGGAAGACCGACGACAAACCCCCACAAACAAGAGCCAAGACAGCTGAGAAGAATAGAGAAGAGAAAGACACCAGAGCCGGAAACACCGACTCACAGACGATTAGATGGGTTGTGTTGTCAAACGTATCCAAGTGGAGCTGACAGATGAATCAGATCCTGAAGCAGCCGCAACAGGAAAATCTCCACATTCGAATCCTGAAGGCGGAGCGGCTTCTAACCTACTTCAAGACTTCTACACTCTTAGCGGTGGTGACGACCGAGGGCAGCGAGATACCACGCCAAGTATCGATACACAAGAAAGTACAACAGCCTGAAAGATTCATTCCTAGAATCACTCAATGCTCAAGATGCCAGAGGGCCGGCCACAGCAGAACAACATGCCGCAGCAAGACAGAGATCTAGCTGTTACTGCGCCAAACAACATGCCTTCAAGGAATGTCCGTTGGCCAAACAGAACAAGGACTTCCGAGTGTCCAATGACAAGAGAAAGTGTGCCAACTGCTTTGGCAAGCATGGAGCAAGATACCTGGGATGTCCGTACCTCCAACGACACAGAGACGTCTTAAAGATCACCATTACAACAAAGACACCATACAAGGAAGCAATGCGGAGGTGCGAGACAGCCACGTGCATCTCACAAGCTGAAAGATCTCAACTGCAAAGCCAGATTGACGAGATGTAGAAACAAGTCAAGGCGCTGCTGATACCGGCACCAACCAGCGACAACGAACAACTGCTAGTCGACATGAAGGAAATCCAGCACAGCATCAAACAAGAGGTGGAACTGCTAAAGAAGGAGAACAAAGAAATCCTACAAACCATCAAATCAGAGAGAGAATTGCTAAAAGCTGAAACAATGCTGATGTTGAATGCAAACGTCCTGTAAAGGATATGCAATTATATTTTAAAAAAAAACAACAACACAATTGTACTGCGGACATCAGACAGTGGGATATTATTAGAACACACACGGATGACCAGGGACGAATCTGCATAATACAGGTAGATAATACTATACATGCATACACTATAGTGGCGTTCGAAGCTCAGCTGCGACCGATTTGTGCAGCAGACCGTGTCGCGTTGTGTTATAACGTGCTGGTATGGGAGCCGGTCGTTCAGAAAGCAATGGCAAACTACTGAACGTAACACTTGCCTAGTACATCAACAGCAGCTGAATAATGCTGGTGTTGACTGCAACGTCCCGTAAGGGATACGCAACTTTAGAGGGAAAAAATACACCATAGTGAACATAAATTCATCACCAAATTACAATCATCAGCCATTTTTTTTTCAAAACCAAGAATTAGACACTATGCTCACAAAACCATACAATGGATCACCATGGTCTGGCAAGAATGCGACAGCGAGGGGTGACGAGGCGATCTGGCCGACGATCGACGTTCAGAGGAAAGGCGAGAAGGACATATAATCAGATTGCTACTGGTACTACTAGTGTTGGAACTCTTCGCTGGCTGCTGGGTACTAGGACGGAGCGCTTATGGGAATGCCCCGAATGCTGTTATGTCGGTTCCTAAATCAATCAATCAATCAATCAATCAATCAATCAATCAATCAATCAAACATACAGAAGACAAACATATAATTGAAATTGTGTTAAGGGACATAACACCTTAACAGTTATTTCAAGGGACATTACTAAATATAGCATAAATCTATTATGTGATTCAAATAATGGTAGCATTTGTCTTAATGGTTTATAAAGTCTTTATAGAACTCAGCGTACATACTACTAGATGATTTAAAACAGAAGTTTAATAAATTTAAGTTAGCTTCTAAGTTTTTGTAAAATTAATGGCTTTAATTTACATGTGAGAAAATGTGACAACTCATCTTTTTCACTTCTCCTCGATATTACAATTGCTGTTTTAGGCTTCTACTACATGTGAATATAGCCGGTGAAAAGAAATAAGTTTTGGCTGGCCTGTTAAATGCCAAAATATCCTATGTTCTTTATATCTTTAAAAAATACAACCCCCATTTATGCGTTTGAATGGTACCTATACATAATGTGCGACACCAATAAACGTGGGCGGTCATGAATCGTCATTACACTCGATCACCAAAGTCGTGTATCAGCTCAGTTTTCTTGTCTCGACTATGCCACGTTGTAAGCCATCCAGTTATTTACTTCTCTGTCTTCCCCTTTGTGTGCATTATGTCTTTTTAATAGTTGCATATCCTTTACAGGACGTTGCAGTCAACACCAGAATTTTACTGCCGTTGTTGGTGTCTTGGCAAGTTTTACGTTCAGTAGTTTGCCATTGCTTTCTGAACGACCGGCTCCCATACCAACACGTTAAAACCAGCGCGACGCAGGTGTTACACCATCTATATATGTTACTAAACACATTAAAAATGGTTCTTCTTCTTCTTCTTCTTCTTCTTCTTCTTCTTCTTCTTCTTCTTCTTCTTCTTCTTCTTCTTCTTCTTCAGCGTTCCGAGCCATTGAGGTTCTTTGCTGAAGATACAATCCGTCTCCATTCGTCTCTCTGGTGGACCTTCTCTTGCCAGTCGTTGATTCCAAGTGCTTGTAGGTCTGTATATGTATTATCTCTCCACCGCCTTCTTGGTATAAACATGGTTATTTGTTAAAAATCATTAAATCAATCTTGGACTATATTTGATGGTGCACCCAATTCCCGTTGTGCATTAAGTGTTACTGAACACATTAAACATATTTTATCATTACAAACACACATTCTTAACTCCGGTCATTGATTGAGGAAACAGTTCCTGATCGACCTTTTACCTCTTTGGATAACAGACAATTTGGGCATCGAATGGACGTGTATGCTTTGTGATTTCTTGAATATTCAACTACAATAATCTATTAAAATGTATTCACACATGGCTCTTCCTTTTCTGGAATTAAGTGCCCAATATTGCAATGGGAAGAAATTACATCTTACATGGACAATTATGCTAACAGTGACGGGAGTCTGTGTGGCTATGAAAACTACGTCGGCTTTCTTAACTGATTCACTGCCAAACAAACAGTGGGTTTGGACCAAACAGAAAATGATGGCAGAAAATGAGAAATAGGTTGTGTGTCACAGTAATGATCTAAACATGGTTGAAATGGTAGCAGGATTATTGTATTATATATCAAATAAAAGGAATCTGCTATAGGAACACGCCAGTATTGCTACTATTGCTAGAGTTTAAAAATAATGTTAGATTAAAAAAACAAAAACAATTGAAGACAGAAGTGACAATTATTGAAAAGCGCTACTTACCAAGGCACTACTTCTTAGTCGTTGATGATAATCCAATGAAATTTACTGAATAATTATAAATACACCTATTTACTTCACTGACATCACAAGAACTGCTCGGTAACACCAATAAAACACAATTAACATCATATTTTGAAGCACATCATTTTCGCACACAATAGAAAATTCAAAACAATATTTTCCCGTAGTGAATTTGAATAACGAAGACACAAACAATAGATTGCACGATTTATTGCCTGGCAGGATATGCTATTCTCGTGGGGCCAACACACCGGAAGCTCCCGGTGTCTTCAATTGGTAGGCACATTATCGAAAGCGGCCATGTGGTGGACAGAGACACTGCCTTTCGCGTGTTGTTTAACACACAAAATACTCGCTTGTTAAAGTTTGCAGAAGCAATTATGATTAATCAACGCAAGACAGAATTGTGCAAACAGAAAGACATGTTAGTCAGCTTAAAATTACCGTGGTAAATAATTGACATCACTATGCGAATATGTGTATATTTCAACTTGAAGGATTTATCTAGTTAATTCACGTAAGTTGTGTGATTTCTGCAGTATATACCTGACGAGATGCAGCGAAATATGCCAGGCAATAAATCGTGCAATCTATTGTTTGTGTCTTGGTTATTCAAAATAGAAAATGTTAGGAACACGCTAGTTGGATGTGTAATGAGAAACATTAAAAAACACTATTTTTATTTAGTTATACTTATTATTCTTTTAAATGTAATTATTTAAATACTCCTCAGCTTATTTGTGGTAGGCATAGCAAACTTAGGGGCCCAAGAGTGGCCCATTAGAACGAGCATAATTCGACATGATGACGAACTTTCAATGGTTAGTTTTGTTTTCCATTACAGCGCCCTGCTAAATAATTTATTTTAATGAATAACCACATTAATTAACCACGCGCTATGAGGTTAGAATCTTTTACAAATTCCTTTAAATCAAAATAACTATAATATAACATTGTTGAAAACTATTATCTAATGTAAATATGCCAGGCCAAAAACCGGAGGGTGTGCCATTTCTAAAATCAGAAAAGTAACCACAATTTAACTAAAAATGTCTACTCAAATTTTCAAAACTTTCTTTCCCTCGTAGGCTGTTTTGAAATAACAGACCTTCTTCCGGCGTAAAACGTCATTTACATGGCATTAAAATTAAGGAATATACGCGAAATGAAACAAATAACGAACTGTCAAGAATCTGTCACTAAAGTGGCCCTTGGCAGTCGAGCGTCGATCCCTTCTGTCACTAAAGTGGCGCTTGGCAGCGAATCAGTTTTAAACAGCGTCCTATATGGACCGGCCGCTGTCCCAGCTGAAG
The DNA here is from genome assembly GCA_014155875.1 of Cepaea nemoralis. Lineage (NCBI taxonomy): Eukaryota > Metazoa > Mollusca > Gastropoda > Stylommatophora > Helicidae > Cepaea > Cepaea nemoralis. The sequence goes on from JACEFZ010020305.1 coordinate 62,327, forward strand.
GAATTTCTATCAATATAGGTTCAAATTACCAACCAATAGTAACTCGTTAGTATTTTAACTTCACTCAATTGGTCTATGTAAAAAGCGTACAACACTTTGTGTGGGGAAAAAATAAAAATTAACCAACCCGACATCGAAAAAGACCTACAGCATCTAGAACGAGAGAAAGATGGGGTTATCTCATTCATAGGTTACCTAATACAACCAACCACGAAGGCGTAGAGGCCTGTGTTTCAGCAACCATCCGTGATAGCAAAGCTGAGGTGTTTAAGCTGACACATGGAGCCGGGAAGTGAGGCGTTTTGTGTACACCCAAGCAAGACGTTCCACGCTATATGGAAATATCTGTGCCGAGGATAACCGACCCAAGATATCGGATTATGTTCGCAATACCTGGCAGGAAACCAACCTGCCCGCATTGTGGTCTTGATGTCCACTTAGCAAATAAATGGGACAACAATCACCTTCGGATTAATAAGCCTGTGAGGGTAAATCCGGGACTATCATTCTGAGCCGGTGATGGACCCTAACCATAATTTCTCCTTGAAGTTGAACGGGGTATGGGTAAAGTGAAATCTAATCGAATCGAACCACGTCCCACAGTGGCCATCCCAGAATCTATCACCGTTGGTAATTTTCCTTCGCTGTTGCCGCTGTTGTCAGTGCACCAAATACAACACACTGCACCAAAAGACACAGGCACACTTCAGGAGACAGAAAAATAAACGAAACAACACAACACACACTTTCCCTTCTGATGATTTATTAGTGTTAAAACCATGTTGAGTGATTACATTATAATTTCTTTAAATATGTGTTATCTTAGAACCAAATTACACCACAATGTACAACTCCTTAACAAATATAAACCTGATTTCATACTCTCACAGGAAACCAACATAAAGACAGACAAATATGTATCGAATATTAATTACAACACAACCAGGCCTAAGACACTCGGATTTTAATTTAGAAACACACAATACTGGATCTCTCAGCCATTTTGAAAACATCAGACCGATGACGGCAAAATGGAAGATTGTTATTATTATTATTATTATTATTATTATTAATATTATTATTATTATTATTATTATTTATTATTATTATACCCCCTGTGGACGGGCTCCCTGGTCTGGAGGTTACACGACTTTCTCGTATACTCTCGTAAGTAACGTGACGTTGCACGAGATTCAGTATCGGTTCTCTCCGCGTCGATAATTTACGATATATGTGAGCCGGATGCTCAGAAAGCAATGGCAAACTACTGAGCGTAATCTTGGCAAGACATCAATAATTCAACTGAAAGATGCTGATGCTGACAGCGATGTCCTGTAAAGAAAATGCGAAAAGAAAATAACCCCTTGTGTCTTTCTTCATGTGTGCCGTGGGGGACACACAAAACAAAAACAAAAAACAAAGATACAAACAGACAGAAGACGGTCCCAAATTATTTCTTGTAAAAAGCATCCCGTCCAGGGCTTCATAAGGTGAAATAATAAAAAGTATTAAACACTACGAACTAATATATAGAACTGAGAAAATCTAAAAGCGTACTAATAATATGTGACAGTTGTACGTCAGTTGTTACGTACAGTTTGGTACCGCTATTTATTATGTACAGTTATTGAGTGTGTGTGGTGGACTGCTAGACTGATCGGTAGTTGCAATAAAAGTTTTTGGGTCCGCGGGCCCTCACTGTCGTGGGAGTGTATACATATCAGTTATATGTGGAAATACGTACGTACAAGGTATAGATATACACTGCGACGACAGTGAGGGTCTTACGGGCCCAGGGAACATTTATTGCATCCATCGATCGGTCTAGCAGTCCACGACAAACTGAACTGGAAGTGATTGGCAACATCACCTAACGAGGCTCTGTAAGGGCTACTTTTTACTCTAAATAATATGGGATCGTTATTCGGAAGCGTGCCCAGAAGACAATGGGTTGAGTTTGTTGTATTAATTTGTCGATGAAGACTATTCACCACAACTCTCTTTGTTTTCCGTAATTGTGTTATATTAGTTAGTTGCTTATCCTTTACAGGACGTGGCAGTCAACACTACCTCTGTTGTGATATCTTGAGAAGTTTACGTTCAGTAGTTTCCCATTGCTTCCTGAACGACCGACATCCATACCATTTTGTAGGAAACCAAAGAAAGACGGTCTGCTACCAAATCTCCCCCAACAGTGTTACGAAAGCGGGTATGCTGGATCATGAACTGAGCCCGTAACCTTTTCGATACGGAGCCGGCTTGTGTTATACTACTCCGTGTTCTTTTCACATTATTTACATTTCTACATCTTCACCTCGGCTCAACCCATTTCTGTCATCTCTTCCAGCTCGCTAGAGATCTTGCCGTCGCCTGGGTCTTGGGTTTTATTAATCGGCTTGTCTGCCTGCAAGATCTTGCTCATTTCTTCCTTCATTCGTGCTATCTAGCCTTGCGGTTGTATCTTTTCCCAACGGTGCTAATTCCCGTGGCTGCTTCAACACTCCATCACGCCTCACTATATGATGTATGGGAGAGATTATTCACAGACGTCTGTGAATAAAACTGAGAGTTATTCACAGATGCAACAAATCGACGGTATCACTGCGATTAAAAAGGAAAACAAATAAAAATGGGCACTCTTCCGAATAACGGTCCCAAATTATTTATTGTAAACAGTATATCTTAAAGGGCCTAATTTTGCCTACTTGGCAAATAATAAAATTTACTTTAAACAAAGACATCTATTGGATCCATCTATTCCGACACTCGATCACTCTGTCGCTGCCTGGGGGATGCCCCACCCACCCCCGCAGCTCCCATAGAACCATAGAGCAGACTTTATTCATAATCTTCAGTTTCTTACTTCTATATTTAAGTTCTTAACGTTTAATATTATTTTGTAATTTTAAAAAAAAAAAAAAAAAAAAAAAAAAAAATTTGAATCGGGGAATCGAACCGCGGTCTCCCGGTCAGGCGGTCTAGGTCCATTAAAAAAAAAGAATTCCCACCACGCAATGTCATGGCAATTTTCGTTGCTTTCTGAATAACCGGTACCATTTCGTAGAAAAAGAGCGCATCGTGGTCTGCTGCCAAATCGCGCGCAGCTGTGTTTCGAACGCGGTATGCGGGATCATGAACCGCGTCCGTAACTACCTTCGCCTTGGAGACCGGAGACCGAAGACAGTATAGCTGTACCAGACCCGATTTTGTGTATGCCTAAACTATAGCTGTACCTGACCCGAATTTGTTTATACCTAAACTAAATCATGAATGTCTAAGACCTAGCTGTGTGGTGATTTTGTGTATACCTAAACTGAAGCATGAATGTCTATGTTGACATTAGTGGTGATTTTGTGTATGCCTAACCTAAAGCATGAATGTCTATGTTGACATTAGTGGTGATTTTGTGTATGCCTAAACTAAAGCGTGAATGTCTATGTTGACATTAGTGGTGACTTTGTGTATGCCTAAACTAAAGCATGAATGTGTAAGACCTAGCTGTGTGGTGATTTTGTGTATGCCTAAACTAAAGCATGAATGTGTAAGACCTAGCTGTGTGGTGATTTTGTGTATGCCTAAACTAAAGCATGAATGTCTAAGACCTAGCCGTGTGGTGATTTTGTGTATGCCTAAACTAAAGCATGAATGTCTAAGACCTAGCTCTGTGGTGATTTTGTGTATGCCTAAACTAAAGTATGAATGTCTAAGACCTAGCTGTGTGGTGATTTTAGTGTATGCCTAAACTGAAGCATGAATGTCTATGTTGACATTAGTGGTGATTTTGTGTATGCCTAAACTAAAGCATGAATGTCTAAGACCTAGCTGTGTGGTGATTTTGTGTATGCCTAAACTAAAGCATGAATGTCTATGTTGACATTAGTGGTGATTTTGTGTATGCCTAAACTAAAGCGTGAATGTCTATGTTGACACTAGTGGTGATTTTGTGTATGCCTAAACTAAAGCATGAATGTGTAAGACATAGCTGTGTGGTGATTTTGTGTATGCCTAAACTAAAGCATGAATGTCTAAGACCTAGCTGTGTGGTGATTTGTTGTGCCAATGTTTGTGAATATATGTTTGTTTCTGTAGCAGTATACAGTTTGGTGTATGTTTGCGCATGAGTGTGATGATGTGTTGTAATTTTGTACGTATACCACAAATACTTTGACTGTTACCTTGCCGTCTTCACAGACGATAGTTTGTAAAGTGGGGTTATCTCTCCATAACACAAAGCCTGGGCTGAATTTGGAGACCGTGTGTTGCCCATGCAGCATGATCCCTCTCTCGGCTCGTCTAGTTTACTCCAGAGGAAAGGTGACATCAATACGTCTAGAACAAGATAAGTTGCAGAAGCAGCCGGATCAGCAAAGCAATGCTATAATTGTCCGCCTGTCGGAGCTTCGATCTTAGATCAGTTACCAACCAAGGCTTAGGGTCTGCTCTGCCATTTAGTCTTTATGTTCCATTTCCTCACACCAGGATAAGGATTGCATTCTCCCAATTGCGCTCTTCCACCCGAAGCCGTTGGCACAGTGTGGGATGTCAGGTTTGGTAAGGGCCGCCTAACATTCGGCGCTAACAGAAGAAGGTCGTACAGTCTACTGTCATACGGTAGCTTAGTCATATCTGACTAAGACCTGACCGTTATTAGGAGAAGCCTTTACCCACACATGACTGTGATTGCGGCCTGTTAAATTTTTTTTCCCCACATTGATCCCCCTTCAAGGAATACTGTCATTTATGCTGTCTCAATACATGTTCATTAGTCTTGACCACAGAGAGAATTTATTTCATACAAGAATTACACAGCAAAGAATTCATTAGTCTTGACCACAGAGAGAATTTATTTCATACAAGAATTACACAGCAAAGAATTCATTTCCACGCCATGTGGCATATCAGGTAATTGGTACCGGACCCATATTTTTACATACCAACTGGCAATCAATGGGTGATGTGGGCAATAGCAAGCAGGCCACTATTTACTTCCCACATTTCCTAGCTCCCTTTTAAGGTTGAGTTGATATAGCAGTCCAGGTGATTTTTTTACTTCCCGCATTTCCTAGCTCCCTTTTAAGGTTGAGTTGATATAGCAGTCCAGGTGATTTGTTACTTCCCACATTTCCTAGCACCCTTTTAAGGTTGAGTTGATATAGCAGTCCAGGTGATTTGTTACTTCCCACATTTCCTAGCACCCTTTTAAGGTTGAGTTGATATAGCAGTCCAGGTGATTTGTTACTTCCCACATTTCCTAGCACCCTTTTAAGGTTGAGTTGATATAGCAGTCCAGGTGATTTGTTACTTACCACATTTCCTAGCTCCCTTTTAAGGTTGAGTTGATATAGCAGTCCAGGTGATTTGTTACTTCCCACATTTCCTAGCACCCTTTTAAGGTTGCGTTGATATAGCAATCCAGGTGATTTAAAAAAAAAAACGTTCTCTTTTCTTGTCAATCAATCAATCATGTGCCATGCCGGAAAGCGTGGGCGGTCATGATTAGTCCATTTCACTCGATCACCAGCGTCGTGGATCAGCGCAGCGTTCCTGACTCGACCATGTCATGCGGCCAAGCCATCCAGGTGTTTTCCTCTCGGTCTTCCTCTTAGTCTGTTCCCTTCGATCTTGCCAGTTTCACTAAGTTCTCCAGTCCATTTCTTCTCATTACATGTCCAACAAATTTATTTTGACTGTCTACGTCTAATTTCTCTAATCAGTTTACGATTTTCATTTGTCTCCTGTAGTACTTGGTCAATGGCTTTTCTGTCTGTCCATGGTATTCTTTGCATTTTCCTCAGAATCCACATTTCTGCAGCCATCAGATGTTTTTCAGCTTGACTGCACATTGTCCAAGTTTCAAATCCATACAAAAGAACAGGCTCTATGTATCCCCTCAACACTCCTTTTCTCGTTTCAATTGACATCTTTTTATTGGTCAGAATGTTTTTCATCTTGCTAAAGGATACTTTCTCCATGGCGATTCTTGTTCTAATCTCTTCAAGGCATCTCCCATCAGATATTATGACTGTTCCGAGACAACTGTACCGATTCACTGTTTGAAGAATATTCCCATTTACTTGTATATTACATTGTGGTATTTCGTTACTTCCTACTGACGACCATAACCTGTGTCTTCCTACAATTTAATTCCAACCCGAGCTGCTTACTGTGTACAACAACTGCGTCTACTAATTGTTGTTTCTTATACTTACATATAAAGTTCTACTTTCTTTGGCCTCTTTCGGCAATCATCCTAATTTGCTTTCACATTCCAAGACTCACCGCCATACAACAGAAGGGTTTCATATAAAATATCAACTCACTTTTTGACATTCAATGAATGTTATGATTGTCCCCAAACACAGGAATGTGTTGACTTAGCTAAGCATTTTTCCTTCTACTGTAATATATTTTGGTGTTTTCTTTCTGTGTTTTTTGTTATTCAAGACATTGTTTACACTGTCCATGGTGGCATCATGGTTAGTGAGGTTGCCTGTAAAAACAGTGGTTCAGGTTTAATCCTCAGATGAGGCAGGACTATTTGTCCTTTGCCTTTTTCCATAATGTCCAAAAGTTGTTGGAGATCTTTTGTGTTTTCAGCTATCCATACTGCCCTCTGCGTATCGCAAATTGTTTATATTATAACCTCCTACTCTTATTCCCGTCTGTCTTTGATCACGCTCATCATTATTTAAAAATATATAAACTGGTTCCAAAAATACACTTCTAGGATTGATTTTGTGCAACATGTATAGAATCATCCATCTTCGTGTTAGTACTTGAGACATGCGAGTCACCTGATATCTCTGCAGATGGTTGCTGTTGGCAGTTTTCATTGGTCAGTGTCTCTACAGATGGCTGATGTTGACAGTTTTCATTGGCAAATATATCAACAGACGGCTGTTGTTGACAGCTTTCAATGGCCAATCTTCCTACAAATGGCGGCTGTTGGCAGTTTTCACTGGTTAATGACTGTGCAGACGATTGCTGTTGGCAGTTTCCAACTGCTGCACTTGCCATAACAGGTACAGTAAGTCTATCTGAAGGACAAGGTGCATACTGCTGAGATGGAGATCCTTCCACTATGCTTGCACTGTCACTAGCACCAGAACTCAAGACAGGACTGTCTGATGTGGGATTTTCACTGGCATCTGCCCCTTCCATGTGTTCTTGACCACTTTCTCAGACAGGGATGCTATTTAGACAGTGATGTTAATGTGTGTTTAAAGCTATCTGAACAGATTGAAATCAAATCCAACGTTTCTGAAAATCGCAGAGAGTTTACCAGTATCACTTGGGCTGAAGAGGCCAGCTGAAACTGACAAGTTCGATTCAAGCACAGAAAGACATAAGAAGAAGAAGAAAAAGTAGCATATGGTGCAGCTGGGCAAGTCAGAAGTCTGCAAAAGGAAGATTGCAATGATGGTTGCTTACAATGGTGCAGGCTACTATGGAGTGCAAATAAAGGAAGATGGCAATGCTGGTTGCTTACAATGGTGCAGGCTACTATGGAGTGCAAATAAAGGAAGATGGCAATGCTGGTTGCTTACAATGGTGCAGGCTACTATGGAGTGCAAATAAAGGAAGATGGCAATGCTGGTTGCTTACAATGGTGCAGGCTACTATGGAGTGCAAATAAAGGAAGATGGCAATGCTGGTTGCTTACAATGGTGCAGGCTACTATGGAGTGCAAATAAAGGAAGATGGCAATGCTGGTTGCTTACAATGGTGCAGGCTACTATGGAGTGCAAATAAAGGAAGATGGCAATGCTGGTTGCTTACAATGGTGCAGGCTACTATGGAGTGCAAATAAACCCGGGCTTTCCAACCATTGAAAGTGAAATCTTCCCAACATTGGTAACAATCGGAGCTCTACCACAGGATCACATGGCTACACCATCCAAGATGTGGTTCCAGAGAGGTTTTCGCACTGATAAAGGTGTTTCAGCCGTTGGCCAGCTATTCTCTTTGAATGCGGTTCTGGTTCCAGACCTAGTGGTTAAGATATACGAAGTCCTGCCGCCACAGATTCGAGTCATTGGATACACTCGTACAACCAATGGGTTTGACTCCAAAAACTATTGTGATAGCCGAACGAACACGTATATAACACCAACATATGCTTTTGCTCCTTTAACAAAGTTTGTTACAGATGAATACCGAGTAGACCCTGAGATCATAACCAGGGTGAGGGCAGTCTTGAGTAGGTTTCTTGGCACTCACAAGTTCCACAAATTTACGTCAAGAGTGAAGTTTGAGCAGGCGTGTGCATTAAAATACATAATAAAGTTTGAGTGCTCAGAGCCTTATGTCAGAGAAGGAACCGAGTTCGTGACCATTGAGGTGAAAGGGCAAAGTTTCATGTTACATCATATAGGTAAAATGATAGGTCTGACAATAGCCATGCTCCGGGGTTACTGGGGAGAGTCCACGATAGAAGATTCATGGGAAACAGAGAAGATAGACATTCTGAAGGCAGCTGGGCTTGGCCTAGTCCTGGAAGCACTTCATGTAGATGGCTACAACAAACAGTTTGGATCTGATGGGATGCATGAGCGCATTGATTGGACTCCGTACTAGGAGATTCTTCAGAAATTCAAGGAGGAACATATCATCTCCCACATTGTCTCGCAGGAAAAGACAGACAGGTGATGTTTACTGTTTAACTAGCTGTGGACGATTTCATAACTTTGACCAGCCAAGACTAGAAGGCCCACAGAAGCCGTGGGTCAAAGTTGTCAACATGCTTGCAGAAAAGAGTCCGGAACAGACAGAAAGCCGTGGGTAAATGTTGTCAACATGCTTGCAGGAAAGAGTCCGGAACAGACAGAAAGCTAAGGTTCAGAATTGCGGCCTGTTAAAGGCCGGACAAAAATTGACATTACATTAATACTCAACATATGCAATTCCAATTCCAATTCCAATTTTCCACCCAAAAAAAGATTCCAAATTCGGTCTCGTCTAACCTGCTTCCTCAGCGGTGGTTATTATTGAGAGCCGTGGTTGTGTAGATTGTTAGTCCTGATTCCTATTGGTTTTATTGGTTCCGCTCTGTTCGTCGGATAGATTTGTTTTGTGTTATCTGTTTGTTTTCTTTTTCTTGTGTTGGTCCTGATAAAGACCGGTCCTTGGTCAGGCCTACTAGGGCCCTTCTTCTTTCGTTTGTTGGCTTCTTTTCTCTATTATGTGGATGGGCGTGGGATGTGGGGGTTAGGGGGGAATGTTTGTGGGTGGCGAGTGTGTTTTGGTTGGGGGATCAGATGAGGGTAGTGTGTGTGGGTGGGGGATGTGCGCGAGGGGGATGGGTAGGTTGGTGGGGTATGTATGTGTCCCTGGTGTGCGTGTGTATGGGTAGGTGGGGGTGTGTGTGTGTGTGGGTGGGGTGATGTATCGATAAGTGGGAGATGGGCCTCATAACATGGTAATAAGCCTTGTTTATGTTTACAACATTCATTTCACAATGTTTATTTTTCTTCCTATGTAAATGTATAATGCTCTTGATGAATGAAAGACGAGTGATTGGAAGGGCCGAATGTAAGACGGGCCTGCGCGCCCAATTTGTGACCCTAATAAAGTTGATTTGATTTGATTTGATATTAGCACTGCTACGTGCTTGTCGCTTCTTGTGTTATTCTCATCGGGGCTGGCCCCGGTCATGTCCAGTCTTCATAAAGACTCGTTGTAGGCAAAGACAGGGAATTCAATGCAAGCCTCAAGCTGTCCCCCCGGTCAGCGGCTCGAACTCCTTTACGTTTGTTGTTTGGCGTTTTTTATCATCACGTGTGGGTTTAGTGTTGCAACAAGATGATCCGGTCTCACCCCAGTTCAGGTGCTATGCTGGAAGAGCCAACCCACCTTTCTGCCCTTTTTTTTAATGTACGTAGTTTGTTTTTTTTTTGTTTTTTTTTGGTATTTGTTTTTTGGTTTTATTTTTTAAAACCATAAAAACATGCACACACACACACACACACACACACACACATATATATATATATATATATATATATATATATATATATATATATATATATATATATATATATATATATATATATATATATATATATATGTCAAAGACTAAAATGGATAGGAGGGAAGACCACCCGGAATGAGTGGTCTACCTCAAGTAGATTAGAGGTAACCCAGTGCCCCAACATGAGGGCAGGGTAGGTGTAGGGAGTGGATAGGAAGGGGAACTGTCAAACAGTTCTCGCCTGAGACACGGAGGTGTCAACCAGAGAGTAAGCACTCTGGTCACGGTGTAATCACGCCAACATGATGGACACCAAGCACTAGAATCGAACTCAAGAGCAGACTACCACTCTAAGCGTGTTGAATGATGTAGCACGCAAAAGCCGAAGTGCGCACGAGGTCCTTCCGCGTACTGTGTAATCAGCACGCGGAGAATCCTCAGACGGGGGACAGACTTCGTAGGGAAGTCTTTTTGTTTGGTGCGAGAGAAGTTTATCCCATAATGCCTGTAGCATCGCTTGATGACAATATATATATATATATATATATATATATATATATATATATATATATATATATATATATATATATATATATATATATATATATATATATATATATAGTGTAGGAAGGTTATACGGTCTTCCCTGTTCTCTACATAGGAACTGTCTGACCAGTCGCTATGTTTCTGGGTTGCTGTTTATGTGCAGGCACTCCGTCATTGTCATTGGTTTCCCAGTTTTGACGAAGTGATCTCTCAGGTAACTTCGCTCTCTATTGTACTTGTCGTATACTAGTAAGTAGTGTTCGATGGTGTTGTTTTCTAGGCACTCTCTGCAGACTGGGTTTTCTCTTGTGTCTTTCCAATTGCCTAGTCTGATTCTCCACAGCTGTCTGTTTGCCGGTGCTTTCATGTTGGTCTTGACTTGTGGCTTGTATCTGGGTTCACCCTATACTTGGTAGCCATGACGGCCTTTAGCGCTGTCTCGCCACTGTTTCCTCCATTCCTTGAGAATGTAGTTTTTGACTATATTCTTCCCTTCTACTTTACCTAGGCCTGTGCAGATTTTATTATTGCTGGTTATTCCTCGTTTCGCCGCTCTGTCTGCCTGGATATCCCATGATACCCCTGTGAGCTGGTATCCATCCGATGGTGACTTGGCATCCCATGTACCTGAGGTTTGTGGCTGTCGCTAGTATCTCCTCTTTTATGTCGGGTCTGTTGCCTCTATTGAAGTTCCCGAGCGTTTGTACTGATGACAGTGTTAATATACACAGTCTCAGTGGTGGTTTTTGGGCTGCGATCTCTAGGCCTTTCATTATGGCTACCAGTTCGACCGTGCATACTGCTGTCTGGTCTTTTAGTTTGAACTGTCTTTTCATCTTCCAGTATGGGACCACTACTCCTGCTCCTACCTCTCCCTGTTCGTTCTTGGACCCGTCTGTGTATATTATGAGGTTGTCCTTACTGATTTCTTGTATGTATTCCTCGGCAGAGTCTCTTGCATCTGTGTTCTCCGTGTCCTTGGTGATGGACTTTGTTAGATTACAGTCAGTGAATGGGACTGTAAGTTCCCATGGTGGGATTGTAGGCTTGAACCGTCTTGTCTGTTTCAGGGTCTCTGCTAGCTCCATTTCTTCCCTCATCTTCTCTGCTGCTTTCCATCCTGCCGGTCTTTGCAGTTTTACTATTGGGATGCCCCCCTCCCCTTTTTTTTGCTGTTGTTGTCACTGAGCGTTTTGTATCCAGGATGGTTTTTATCTTGAGCTACCTTTAGCCAGTAGTTATACGTCAGCTGTTTACGCCTCAGACTCAGTGGACGTACACCTATTGCTACCTCCATGGCTTCTCTGGATGTCCCTTTTCCAGCACTCAGGATGGTGTTTAGCACTTGGGTCTGTATGGTGTCTAGCTTCCTCATGTTGGCTTCTGATGCTGAGTCGTACACAATGCTGCCGTATTCTAGCTTGCCCCTGATGAATGCTTTATAGAACACTAGCTGACCCGGCCCGGCTTCGCCCAGCACCTGGCGGGGATCTGTCTGTCTGTCTGTCTGTCTGTCTGTCGCCCAGCCTCTAGTGGGGAGCATCTCATTTACTTCATGTAAGTAGTCATATAAGCTCCCGTTCCCGACTATCTGTCTGTCTGTCTATCTATCTGACCCGACGCGGCTTCGCCCCGCTCCTGGCGGGGAGCGTCTGATTAAATTCATATAACAAAAAAAAATAACTTAAGAATGTCCTTCCACACACCATCCATTATTTTTTTTACTGAAAACTGTTTTAATCACCTACATGACTGTAGATAACTTCTTTAAACATAAAAAGATGAGTTAGAAAATTTTCACTATTTAAATAGATGCATTATTTTTATGAAAACGTTGAAAATGCCTTAAAGATTATATCATTATTTATTATAACGCATATGCCTGTAAATAACTGTAGACAAAGAGTTTATAAACCTTTGAAAACAATGCAACAATCTATATATGAAATATATAGCAATGATATTAAAAGGTATGCCCCTTGAAATAACTTTTTTTTACGTTAAATCCCCTCGCTGTATATAAATGATAATGTAAATTAAAATATAAAATTTTAGTAAGTAAATAGCTGCTTGTACACTAACAAACTGTGACAGTTCGCTGCACGGAAATGAAAAGAAAACATGCAGATAATTTCATCTCAATCGGATGGAACGTTATCGAAAGCATCAAATACATCCCTACATACATTGTCTTATATATATATAGATCAGCATTGTTTGGGTGTGGGCACCCCAACCGTTACCTTTTATCACCCGCAGTAGGTTGCTTGCTTTCTTGCATTTTTCTAATGTCTGGCTTATATGTTTTGACCAGTTCATCTGTTCGTCCAGGGTCATTCCTAGGAAGACTGTGCTCTTTGTTCTATTAATGGTTTCCCCTTTTATCTCTATTTTCCAGTCCTTGTTATGATTTATCTTCTTCTTGCTGCTAAATACCATGCTGACCGTTTTATTGGTATTAATTTTGAAACCCCATTTGTCCATCCATGCTGTTAGCTTGTTTATTTGTTTTTGGAGGGGTCCTCTTGTAGTCTTTGCCGCCCTGCCACTCCTCCATATGGCGCAGTCGTCCGCGAATTGAGATAGTCCTGTTTTCTGGTCTTGAATCTCCTCTGTCAGGTCGTTCACCAGTATTGAAAAGATTGTTGGTGAGATGACCGAGCCCTGGGGAATGCCGTTCTCTTGCACATATGTGTCGGATACCTCATTCCCTATCCTCACTGAGAAGCTTCTATCTTTGAGGAAGTTTTCTATGTATTTGTAGGTTCTACCCGCTATGCCTACTTTCGTTAGTTTGATTAGTGCGGCTTCACTCCAGCATTGATCGTACGCCTGGGCTAGGTCCAGGAAACAGCCAACGTCTTTTCCCCTCTCTTGAATCCTTTCTTTACATGGTTTTCCAATTTTATGATCTGATCCATCGTGCACCTGTTGGCTCTAAACCCGGATTGTGTATGGCTGTACAGTTCATTCTTCTCCAGGTAGAATGTTATTCTTTTATTTATCACAGTCTCCATAACTTTGTCCAGGTGCGATGTCAGCTGAGATGGGGCGGTATGATTCTACTCTTGTTGGCTCTTTCCCTAGTTTCTTGATTGGGATCACCGTGGCTGTTTTCCACTGTCTGGGGATCTTTCCCGTCTGCCATATTACATTATACAGCTTAGTAATTGTTTTTATGGTGTTATTCGGGAGCTTTTTGAGGATAGGTATAATTTAGAATGTCCGCCCCTGCCGCCGGTTTCGGATTTTTCGTTTAGCGCTGTCATCACCTCATCTGTTGTGATGTCTGCATCCATAAAGTGTTCTTCGATGTTCTCGTCTGTTGTGTCTTTTAACTCTTGTGTCAGTTCCTCCCTTCTATGTCTTTCTTTGCTTCCTAGTCTTTTGTTAGAGCAGACTTCGTGGAAGTAATCTCCAAACACTTTGGCTTTGTCCTGGTCTGTTAATGCTAGTTTCGTGCTTTTGATGGTTGAGATTTTGCTGGTCTTTTTATTTCCTTGAATAGCTTTTATTTGTTTCCACACCTTTGTGGCTGGTGTATCTGGACTGAGTGTTTGACAGAATCTTTTCCACTCCTTTTCTTCTGCATGTTTTACTGCTCTGTTTGCTTCGTTTCTGAATTTCTTGTATTCTTCAAAATTATGTTCTGTCCTTGCCTTTTGGTATTTCTGCAGCGCTCTTTTCCTATTTACTACTTTCTTTGTTCCACATTTATTTTCCAGTGTGTCCAGCATGGCAGCCTTGAAACATGTCCATTCCTTATCTACGCTTGAGTGGTAATCAGGGATGTTCTTATGTAGAATTTTGATTTCTTGATTGGATTCGTCTTTAACCGTATTTTCCTGCAGCCTTCTATAATTGATGACATGTGTTGTTACATTCATTCAGTAGCATGTCCTTTACAGAACCTCGCTGCCATAACAACCTTCCGGAAAACCTCTCGATCATAAGCAAGATGTCCCGCGTCTGATACATCCATCTGGAGATCATCCGCCACGTCCTGCACCCATCTTCTCTTTGGCCTTCCTCTTCCTCTCTTCCCAGGCATATATCCTTCCATTATTGTTCTCTCCAAACTTTCGTGACGTTTCAAGTGACCAAAATATTTCAATTTTCTTTGTTTTATCGTCTTTGACAGCCAACCTTCTTCAATATTCAATTCTTGAATTATGGATGCATTTGTTCTTTTCTTTACCCAAGATATTCTTAGAACTCGTCTATAACATTATATTCAAAGGCATTTATGCGCTGTTCAGCTTGTTTAGTAAGTGTCCATGTCTCACAGACGTATGTTGCAATGGGAAAGATGCATGCTCTTAAAAATCTAATTTTTGTCATTCTGTCTGTCCCACTCCATAATTTATTCAATTGTTTTAGTCTTTGAAGAGCAATTGATAGTATAACAGAACCGTGTGAGCTTGTTAAAAAGGGTGTTTATTTAGTTATTTCCAATAGATGACATCTGGACAAAACATGGCGTCCACTCCCTTCTTGCTTTTGGTGTAAACTAAACTTGACAACAAACTACGTCACGACTTGAGCATCTCTCCTCCCATCCAATCTCGATGCTCAATCGTGCCATAGCCTTTCCCACCAAATACTAATACTCCACTTCTGTTACACCTCCCTATGTTTACTAAAGAGTTTTTCTTGTAAAAGAAAAAGTCTTTACTCCTAATCCCCTTACTCTATTCCCTCTTTTTCTCTTACCTCCCACAGTTCCTCTAACCTTCCCCTCACCAACTCCAACTTAAGTAAATATTCTATTCTTTAACTCTTTCCCCTGCTATATAGTCATCTACTATATATTTATATATTTCTGGCTCGTTCTTGGCTCCTCATAGTTCCTGTAGAAAATATACATATCATAAGAATAGCTCGTATAATCGTTATCGTACCTTTGACCGTATAAAATTTCTCACTCTTCCACAACACAGGATGGACAGAAACAATGTATTTAGAAAAAGTAAAGAAGCGGTGCGCACCGAGTGAAAGAAGTATAAAGAATGAATAGTTAACATGACCACATTTACATACAGTAATGAATATTCAACACACTCACATTTACCTCCCTTGCCAATAAAAAAAATTTTTTCTTGTAAATTAATTTTTTAAAATACATCTTATGAAATAGATCTTTGTTCTCTATAAATCAATTTGACATAAGTTTTCACAACACTTATATATTCAACATTTATATTGCCATCCACAATCTTGTCTATATTTCGTTATCTCATCTTTAACCACGAGCCCATGTTCATATTCTATGAACATTTTTTTAAAAATATATTTAACGCTGGTTTTTCACAGCACCTATATCTTGCCCCCATACATCCCATGATCTGCTTATATGCTGCCATCCACAGTCTTCCCCCAACCTTATATCTTCATATAACGCTACTCCTATTTTACTAACACTTCATATCCATAAGATCCTCTTCAAGCAACTTAATATTCACAAAGAGAATATGTCTCTATATCATCCCTCAGTAGTTTTATTAACTCTTTTCTGAAAGAAAGGCCTTATATAAAGCCCCATGTACTTGAAAATTAAACTAATAACTTAACCAAACTTATAACCTATTCATTAACAATGTAACTTAATATACAAAACCAGTCATTTAAGCGAAATAAAATCCAAACAAGACGTCATTCCCCCAAAATTATCCAAAGAAAAACACATTTTAAAATGACATGACATGCATTTTATCAAATCAGAACAAAATATTCTATTTCTACCTATCACTATTGGTCTCTTTTACGGACCAATAGTTTGTACTCAAAATACAAGGAACACAATAATCCTATTCTAAATCAATTAATCAAATAACAACAATCATTTTACAAGACCAAATCAAGCAAAAAAAAACATATATGAGGCATCGAAACTCAGATTCAATAACACAAATGTCTTCTCGCTAAAGAGAAGGTTTTCAAAAAAAATAATTCCCTTCCAATTAACTACGTACAGTGGCCCATCCACATTGGACTCCTATACGAATCAATGTAACACATATCTATTCCTACAAGTCATTCGATTTTTATAATCGTGAAAACACAACAACTCACTGCCCAGTATATATATCTGTTATTTACAGACCAATATCCTAACTTAGAATAATATCTGTTCTCTCTACACAAAAAAAATCAATAATCAACAATGACTGTACCATCATTGATTCTCTCCCCTCACAATTTTTCCATCTTTTTCTAGCCTAACTCCTAACACCATAACATCCGGAATATCCTCTTAAGTAAGCACTGTAAACTACAGGTCAACTCATCTTATCTATACTAATGTGGCGATTATTCCAATGTCATCTCAATGTACCAGCCATCATCTACTTATCAATTAACTTGTGGCTCGGCCTGCCAATTATTTCCCTTTAATTTGTACCAAACATCACTATAACTTCTTAATCATTACCGTTAAACACGGCATTTCTAGCACCAATTAAAAAAAACGTGTCTATTTGCTATAGAGTACATACACCTACTGTTTAAATACCTAATTTGTCCAATCTATGAAAAGTCAAGAAGTAGAAACATAAAATCAACCAGCAATTCTATCACAGAGAGGAAAAATATATATATGCCTCCTTCGAACCTACCTCTATATTAGTTATCACACTGCTTAACTACTCCTCAAGACCATTTATAAAAAGTATCCATAGAAGCCTTTTTTTTTTTTAAGCATCACTTCCATTTCTAAATCCTGAAACTTATAACTTGCTAACTGCAGTATTCTCTAACTATCTACCTCCTACGTTTCCACTTCTTCAATAACTCCAAGTTTCTTTGAATAAGTGCTATCTCTACATCAATATCCTCTTCCTCGTTCAACTTATTAGTTTCTTCCATACTACTAATTGATTCTGACTTTTCATCCATTTCTTCTTCTTCGTCTGTATGTCTCTCGTTAGCAGCCGCTAATCTCTTCTGTTCAATATCCCATCTAATTTGTCTATCATTATTTCTTAAGGACCTTTCTAGTAGAGGCATATCTTCGCCGCTTGTTGAATAATCTCTAATTCTCCTCTGTCTTTTCACTTCTCTATCTCTTTGTCTATCCATTCTTCTTTTCGTTGCTTGTCTAGTATTCTTAAATGGAGCACCTATTTCCTCTTCCATACTATCATAATGCCTTTCATTCACATTTTCTTCTTCTATTGTTTTCGGTATCGTCTGTTCTTGAGTATCATCATAACCTGGAGTTGCTAGTAACTGATTTTGTGCTGGATCTTTTCTAAAACTTGGGGCTACTGTAGCTCCTCTGACGACTTGTTCATCTAGATATCTAGTGTCTGAATAATAATTATTATTATAATTATTATTTTCCATCTCATCTTCATCTCTTCTTAAGTGCTCAACGTGTGCCCTTGCTACATGTCCCGTGACCTGGTTCTTGATACTATACGATACATTACCTAGTTTTTCCAAAACGTAATAACCTTGGACCCAACGAGCATCAAACTTAGAGTTTCTTCTATGCTTCTTGTAATAAACTATATCACCTACTTTAAACTCCTGTAATTTTGTATTTACATTTTTGTACTTTTTCTGTCTTTCCCTAGCTTTAATTATATTATTCTTTAATCTTACGTGTGTTTTATGCATTTCTTGTATTATGGTCTCTTGAAAGTCTTCCCCCATATATTTCCGTCTTGGTTTTAATAGATTATCTATAGGTAGTATTGGTTCTCTCCCGTGTATTAAATAGAATGGTGAAAACCCCGTGCTCTCATTTTGATTTGTGCGAATAGCGCTAAGGGCAGGTCCTAAGAATAAATCCCAATCTTTTTCATGTTCATCCACAATCTTTGCTATAATATCGTATAATGTCCTATGTTGACGTTCGTTCTTAGCATTTGAAGAAGGTCTATAATATGAGGTCTTTATAAGATTTATATTCAAATCTTTTAATAATTTTTCAATTTTTTATTTACAAACTCTCTACCATTATCCGTAAGTATACTTTGTGGGCAACTAAATCTTGGTACGAACTCTTGTAAAAACCTATTAATGACAGTATCTGCGCTCTTATCTGTGATTGCATAAACTTCCGGCCAAAGACTGTAGACGTCTACTATATGAATTAAATACACGTTTCCTGACAATGTTCTAGGGTGAGGACCTGATATATCCAAACTAATCTTTTGCATTGCGAACTGAGGAATATCTGTATCTTGTAAGGGACACTTAATTGTTTTCATATTCCTTAACCTGCATTTTTCACACGTATCTACATATTTGCAAGCAGATTTAAATAAGTTTGGCCAATAATATTTGCTCGTAAGTGCTTTTACCAACTTATCACGACCGAGATGTCCATTATCATCGTGATATGCTTTTAAAACTTCATTTTCCAAATGTTTTGGAATATATTTCCTTAACTGTTCGTTCCTTTCACACATATAGTATAACTGTCCATCCTCTTGTAAAACCAAATAATTCTTCTTATATTTGTTCTCCTCCGTTTCTCTTAATTTCTGTTTTATTTGTAAGACTTTTGGATCCAATTCTTGTTCTTCTTTCATATTAAATTGTGCTAAATGTGGGTCTTCTGCTCTATGTTCAGACTCTTGATCCGATGGTAAACTCTCAAACACTTTTCTATTTATTATGGCAGAGTCTAATATATTTACTTGCCAGTTTCGGTCGTCTATCTCTGGTTCTCCTTCATCTTCTGTGTCTCCTGATGACTGTGGGTACGGGATCCTAGACAATAGATCAGCGCAAGTGTTAATCCTACCTGGTATGTACTCAACTTTTGTGTTGTATCCCTGTAGATTCAATGCCCACGTCTGTATTTTCCTGTTCTGCACTGGAGCTTCTAAAAGAGACTTTAAAGGCATATGGTCAGTTCTAATAATAAAATTTGCATTATGTAAGTAGTAATTTAGTTTCTGAAGAGCATAATGAATAGCATAAGCTTCTTTTTCAATAGTCGTCCATTTTCGTTGCGACTTGCTAAGTTTATGAGATAAGAAGTAAATTGGCCTTTCATTTTTAACCCCTGGTATTCCAGATTCTTTTCCTTCATATGGTTGCACCAAACATGCTCCTATTGCATTGTCTGAAGCATCTGTATATAGTATTAGCTGTTTGTTCAAGTCTGGATGCGTCAATAGTGGTACCAGTGTTAAGCTGTTTTTTAAATAGTCGAACGCTTTTTGACACTCATCATTCCACTTAAATCTAGCGTATTTGTCCGTTAAATTCGTAATTGGTTCTGCGATCTTTGAAAACGCTTGGATAAAGTGCCTATAATACCCACAAGTTCCTATAAACGCACGCACTTCCTTAACATTAGTTGGAGGAGGTAATTCCTTAATAACCTTTATCTTGTCTTGGTCTGGTTTAATTCCGTCTCTATTTATAATATATCCCAAATATTTTGTTTCTGTTTTTAAAAACTGGCACTTACTAAGCTTCAATTTAACGTCATGTACTCTTAGTCTATCGAACACTAATCTAATATGCCTTAAATGATCATCCACATCTCCTGCTGTAAATATGAGAACATCATCTATGTATGCTAGAGCCAACTTTTGCATACCTTCTAAAACTTCATTCATTAAGAGCATGTAGTGAGAAGGCGCAGTTCGAATCCCAAATGGCATTCTTAAGAATTCGTAAGAACCCATATGAGTACAGAAAGCACTTTTATTTTGAGCATCCTTCGACATCGGAATACACCAGAATCCTGATCTTGCGTCTAGTGTCGTGAAAAACGTAGAGCCATTAAGCAACCCCAAAATATCATCAATCACCGGCAATGGGTAAGCTACATTCTTAGTGATTTTGTTCAACGCCCGATAGTCACAGCAGAACCGACTCGAACCATCAGGTTTGGCCACCATGACGACCGGAGATGACCATTCTGACTTCGATCTTGTTATTATCCCTGCTTTCAACATATCTTCTATTGCCTTTTCCACAATTTCTCTATTTCTTAATGGAGTTCTATATGGTTTTAAACTAATTGGTGGATGTTCTCCCGTATCTATTTCCATTGTAACTGTTGTCGTCTTACCCAATTCCAAATCACTAATTGCAAACACATCCTGATTTTCTTTTATAAGCTGTTCTAATACTTCCTTATTTTCTGGCGGAGTTTTTAACTGTGCCAACAATTCTTGTTCTCTTGTCTTTTTATCTAGTGAATGTATTTGGGCTGTATTTATTCTGGATGGATGGATCAATTCATCCATTTGTACGTTCCCTCTTCTTCCGCGTCCGCGTCTGTTATTAACTCTTTCACTAGAAGTTTCTGAATAACTTGTTCCCGACATTTCTACTCTATCCGTTGCCAATATGTCACTAACGTTATGTTCTAGTTTGGCTATTACACATCCTCTATATAATTTGATTTCTCTACCTGTGTTGTTAATAATCATCACTGGAAATGTTAAATGTTTATCCAACGCTATTATTCCATCCGGAACTTCCAAACCAGGCTCATCAATCACCTCTTCTTGCAACTCAGTGATTCTGACTGTGTTTCCTGCCACATAATATGGGTTTCTCTTCAGCTTTGCTTGTATCAAATTAACCGACTGTGGTTTTAATGTCGTGGACATTTTAACCCTAACCAGTGCCGATATATGCATGTCTTCTTCCATATCCACATAGACGTCCTTGAATTTTAATTTATGTAAATCAAAGAAAAGTCTTACTCCATTTTTTATTAAAAAATATCTTCCTATCAGCATGTTTCTATTTAAATCTTTCACTACATGAAAAAGATGTCTTACGTTGATCCCTCCTAATTTAAAATTGATCATTGTTTGTCCAATTACTTGTAAATTCTGTCCTGTAACCGAGTGAAGATTATTATGACTCTTAAATATTCTACAATTTCTCATTATTTTATATAAAAAACTTTCTTTAATTACACTAACCTGAGCTCCTGAATCAATTAATGTACGAACTCTATATTTTCCTATTTCTAGTATACATGAACTATGATCTGTTTTATTTTCTGTAAACTGTTTGATTTCATCTAACCGAAGGTACTCTCTATTCGTCCCCCCCCCCCATGCCTGTTATTAACATACTCTTTACATCTTGGGACCTTGTTATTTACCCTACTACCACAGGTCCTTCTTAATATTTAGGGTGCCGGTTTTCCTGCTTTCTTGTACCTGTAAAATTTCTGTGTCTATCTTCCACATTCCTATTCAACCTGCTATTGCCACTTCTACTTTGTATATTCGTACTGGACACGCCTGTTACCACAAAAACGAGACACATGTCCGAAGTTGACCACAATACCATCAGACTATATTTGTGTTGTTTGTTTTACCTACTGTCTCACTTGTAGGATATCTCATTTGTCTTCTTTCATCATAAGCACTTTATTAGTACCTTGCAACGTCTGTATACCTCCTCTCCTACTCCATCCGAACCTTGTTTGTCCTATTCCATAGGCTCCTCAAGCTCTATCTTCTCGACTAGTTCCTATTTCTCGTCCTGTTCTCAATCTAAATCTACGTCTCAAATTTTCTCCGTGCACTGCGATATCTACAGCTTGTGACAACCTCTCAGGGTTTTCTCTCATCAGCTTAAACTTTAACTCATCGGATTTTATGCCATCTACAAAAATTCCGACTAACATCCTCTCCACCTCTTCTCCTCGTACATTCTGTCCTAAGAATGCCTCCTCAGCCAGGTTAATCAACCTATCGCTGAACAATTGTACCGTCTCTCCGTTGTTTTGTTTAGCCTGTCTCAACACCGAAAACGCATGTTGTGGATCCGTTATTTCCGCGTATTTCCGTGCTAGGTCTTCTTTAAACTGCTCCCATGTCTCATCTACTCTAGCCTCTAACTTTCTTCTGATATGATCCGAAACCGGTTCCGTTGCCGCCTGATACGCAAGTCTCATTTTTTCTTCATCTGATGCAGACACCAAATATGCATACTTTTCAATGGAAGTTATCCACTTCTTAAACTCTCTGGCCTGTCCACTAAACTTAACAATTTCAGTTGCCATTCCCTGTTGTTTTATTACCGTATGAAGTCTACCTACCGCTGTTCCTACCCCCGTCAAAACTTGTGCCAAGGAGTCTTGTTCCGCCATGCTGAAATATTATTATACAGACCAAGCAAACAATTTCACATTTGTAACTTGCTAATTTAAGAAATACAAATCACATATACACCAATAACAGTTCGACCAGCTAATAGGTTTACAGATTACCCTATTCTTGTTTCCCGATCCAAGCAAGACGTATTTTTCTAGGTTCGCCGTCAGGTCAAATTCAAACACCAGGAGTCTGTACCAGTTGAAATGCTCTTCCAATCGATTACGTTTCAGGTATCATCAGGTAGTCAGGGAGTTTCTTCTTCTCCACGTCTCAGTAACTTCAACCCCTGGTTGGGTCCCTACCAGACTTCAGCCTTCTTTTCACCGATGACAGGGCACATCAAAGCGACGTCTTGAGAACGACTCACACGCAACAGAGCCCAAAAGGATTAGCGAGCGGCTCTCATTTGTAGTGGAGCCCCGAGATAGTCTGACACGTCAAAAAAAACATGGGCCAATCCATGAAGGAACTGAGGTAATTTAGCTGCCGTCTTGATTGTCTTTAAAACAACGTTCCTTTTTCTATTACGACTCAGTTGTTAGCGAGCTCAAAAATTATTAACGTTGTCCATAATATTTTGACTTGATGACCCGAGTTGTCCGAATTTATCAATATTCTGGAAAAATTTTGAGTAAGCCTTAAAGTTTATTATTAATTTCTGTAAATTTGCTTTTAGGCGAGGCTGAACTTGATTGTGCTATTGACAACTTCGTGCTCACCTGAAACAACGATCAGACTTGATTGACCTTCAGCAAACTCTTGACATGGCCGTTAGATGAACGGACAAGACGAACCGCCAGGACTGTATTTAAAGTTGATGCTCACCGGTTTGATGAGAATCGCAGGCGCTGCAACCCGTTATGGCAAGTTGGTTTTCATTCTTCTCCTGACGCCAATTAAATTTTGATAGCAAGTCTTGAAAAAGACTTACAGACAACCGCCCCTGGCCGGGCTTTTGGCTGCTGTAATTCTCACATACGCGTCAATGGCCATTGTTAACTTCGCTTTTCCTTTTAACATAAATATAGACTCGCGCTGAAATTCTGTCTTTGGGTACTTGACGTAAACCGTACGCGATCTCCTATGTTCACCTTGTATAGCATGTTGTGATTCCGCGACGACACTCCAAATTCGTATCCTGGTTCTAAGGCGCCATTTCTGCTCTATAACAGAACCGTGTGAGCTTGTTAAAAAGGGTGTTTATTTAGTTATTTCCAATAGATGACATCTGGACAAAACATGGCGTCCACTCCCTTCTTGCTTTTGGTGTAAACTAAACTTGACAACAAACTACGTCACGACTTGAGCATCTCTCCTCCCATCCAATCCCGATGCTCAATCGTGCCGTAGCCTTTTCCCACCAAATACTAATACTCCACTTCTGTTACAATAGTCGCGGTTTAATTTATGTCATTGTGTTACCATTATTGGTAATTAGTGACCCAAGATATTCAAAATTTTTCACCACCTCAAAGTTTCCCCCATTAACATATATTTCTTTCTCCATAGTAGTTTTGTCTGTATGCATTATTTTTGGTTTTGCTATATTAAGATATAAGTTGTGTGTGTGGTTACAAGGGGAAACAAATACCTCCTTTTCACGGGAACATAATATTCATTTTAATGTATGCAAGGGACATAACTCGCCAACTTTTTTCTAAAGAAGCAATTAGTTACATTAGTTGTTAAATGTTTAACTTAATGACACTGCCTACTCACAGTTAACACGAAAATTTAATATCCAAAAGCATAAATACTGTTACTGCTAAGATTGAATATATTGTACATGTTAATGCAATATATACAATGTTTCAACACTGCAAGCTCCGTGCACGATGTTAACGACTTCCCACGATGGTCGACCTGACATTCTTACTCTGGTTTCTCTTTACAACGTAGAAATCTTTCGGCTATTTATTTTACGAGGGTCTTTAATCATTCCCAGGGTCAGGTCTCACAACTCACACAACACCACGTGTAGATTTGGATTAAAGATTTTCTCTTTCACGGATTATTTAAACATATCAGTGATATTAATTTTGTGGAAGTAAATTCGATAGTGTATCACCACGTGTAGATCTGGATTAAAATTTCCTCTGTCACGGATTATTCAAATATATCAGTGATTTCAATTTTGTGGAAGTGTTTTCGATTGTTTTTCACCACGTGTATCTGTATCTGTGCTTCCGTATTGAAGATTTCCTCTGTCACGGATTATCGAAGATGGAAAACCAAATTGGTAAACGTGTCAAAGTCAACACAAGTGAAGGTTTCGAAGGAGGAGCGTTCCATCAAGCGAACACACTTGTGTTTTCTATATCAGGACCTCATGTATTCCGGTTCAACTACTCGCTGATGGCGAGCGTCTTGAGGGGGCCTTGCGGGATTGGTAGGGAAGGGATAAAATCCATCTACCGCTTTCAGGACCCTAAAAGATGGTACGCTACGCTAACACCGGAAGCAAAGGCGGCTCATTATGAACGGCTTCACGGGATGAAGCATGAACTGCGGGATCCTAAAGTAACTATTGTAATTGAAAACATAGAGAAGGAAAAGACCAAGGCTATGATTCACTGGATGCCTACAACCGCAAAGATTGAGACAGTGAAGCAAATAGCCGCGGATATTTCGGGAGATATAAACGCGGAAGTGCATAAACTGAAAAACAGCATGGACAAGTGGCTATTTCTGTGCAACCCGAAAGAACCTCTGCCACATTACGTGGACATGGAGTTGGACGGGTTAGAAGACAAGCTACACCGTCTCTTCATCACAGTTCCGGGGCGCCGTACGGCATGTACAGTCTGTGGGGAAGACTCCCACTGGAGTAATAAATGTCCGGCCAAAGTACAAACCCAGAAGGCACCTATACTGGCACAAAAAGTCACCTCGAACTCCCAGACATATCAACATAGTAAGGAGGATGAAGACGGTTTCCAGCTGGTCAGTCGGAAAAGGGGACGCTCAACCAAGAGCCTGTCTGACGGTGAGAGCTCGACACCTCCAGCCTGCCAAACACATGTTACCACGCTGCCGCCCCTCAACAACCACGACTACCCTACACCGCCTGAAGCGGACAGGTCAAACAAAAAGAAATGCGTAAGTAATTATACTGAACAGATAACGACCAGCGCCATGACCGAAATAGACAGTGATAACATTAACACACCACCACGACAAAGAAACCTGTCAGATTCTTCACCACGCCTCGTTATTGACTTAAAGATTTCGAGCCCGGCGGAGGAATATACTGACAATCTCCAGAAATGATAACAGGAATACAGACAGTTTTGAAACAAGAAACATAATTATGCTCAACCGTTTCTTATTTTACAACAAAAATGGCAGCGGAAATTAAAATAATGAGTATTAACATTCGAGGTATAAGATCCAAAATTAATCATCTTATACCACTCATACACAAATATAACCCTGATTTTATACTCATACAGGAAACTAACGTTAACACCGACGAACACGCATCATATATCACAACATGCTTAGGTCTAAGACACTCATGTTTTAGTCTTAGTACTCAACATATCGGATTGGGTACAGCAATAATACAGACATCGGACAGGTGGCAGATTATAGAGAAGGACAGAGACTGCCAGGGTAGGATAGCTATAGTACAGGTGAGAAATAACATAAATAAATACACAATTGTCAACATACACGCACCGCCTGACTACAGAAATCAGCCGCTCTTCTACCAAACACTGGAAAATTTATTATCACGCTCATATCGGGGCCACAACATCATTCTAGGGGGTGATTTTAATTGCGTACTTTCGGCAAACGACCTTATAAATGGAGATTTAAGAATGCAAATTAGAAACACAACGGGGGAGGAGGAACATCAATTAGACACATTGCAAACAATTTTAGATATCCATGGGCTAACAGACGCATACAGGCAGATGCACCCCCATGGAACAGATACAACACACACAAACAATGCGCATAACAGAGCAGCGCGATTAGATAGAATTTATGCGCCCATAACACATCATATAACACAAGTCAAGCATTTACAGGAGACACTGAACTTCACAGATCATAAGGCGGTAGTTGCAACAATAAACACAGTACAAGCAACACCACATCTTAGAAGATCTCCTCATTGGAAACTGAACTGCACACTTTTACAAAATCAGGACTATGTAGATTGCATAACAAAACTGATCCTCACATACACAAACGATATACCGGAGGGTAAAGCGCGAGAACTCTGGGAAACACTTAAACAAACTATACGAGAGAGAACACAAACACTAGCAGCAGTAATACACAAGCAAAAACTACAACAAGAAAAAGTATTGGAAAATGCAATTAAGCTCTTACTACAGACAGACAAAAATTCACCACACATCATAGCATTACAGGAAGAATTAGATCTCCACAGACATCATCGATTTCAGGGGGCTTTACTGCGAACAAAGTTACAAACTATAACACAAGAAATACCGAGTAAACAATACCTAGCTTTAGAACAAAACATACAGCGCAGCAGACAAATAGGCCAGATAATTGACAGGGAAGGAAATATACAAGTCGAGCCACAACAAATAGCCATAGCCTTTGAAGATTATTACAGGAACCTTTATACAGAGGAAAACACACAGGCGCACGTGCAAGAACACTTTATGAAATTCACAAAAGAACTCACAGAGGAACAGAAACTAACACTAGATACTGAATTAACACTAACAGATATAACACAAGCGGTTCATGGAATGCAGAAGGGCAAATCGCCTGGCCCTGACGGTATTACTGCTGAATTCTATCAGTTTTTCTTTCCTCTTCTAGGTCCCCTTTTACTAGCAGTATTCTCTGAATCTTTCAACAAACATGAACTCCCATCCAGTTTCAACACGTCTTACATCACTCTTATTCCGATGGAGAACACTGACAAGACACTTTTAAAGAGTTACAGACCTATCTCGCTTTTAAACGTAGACTACAAGATTTTAACAAAGACTTTGACGAATAAATTGAAACCAGTAATGGCATCTCTCATTCATGAAGACCAGCAATGTAGTGTGCAACACCGGAATATCCAGCAAAACACACACTTCATAAGGGACATCATCAACTACACACATCTGAAAAACTGTCAGTCCTCAATTCTCTCTTTAGATCAAGAAAAAGCATTCGACAGAATATCTCACTCATACCTCCACAAAACTCTCTCACACTGCAACGTGGGAAATTATTTTCGGACATGGGTCAAAATTTTATATTTGAAACCGGAAAGTCGGATTCTATTAAACCATACACTAACCAATTCTTTCAGGTTGACTAGGTCAGTGAGACAGGGATGTCCCTTGTCCCCATTACTGTACGTTGTCGCTCTAGAGCCACTTCTAGAAAAGATACGACAGGACGACAATGTCAGGGGTACGTTCATACCAGGGAAGGGTGAACAAAAGCTGCGTGTTTATGCGGACGATACCATTTTCTTTCCGACCACTGAAAAATCTGTACGGATCATTTTGGAGACGTTCTCGTTTTTCGGCAAAGGGAGTGGGGCAAAATTAAACGTCCAAAAATCTACTATAATGGGCTTAGGCAAATGGAAACAATAAGGCGGATTTTCCATTTGACTTAACATCAAACAATCTTATAAAAGTGTACGGAATAGTCTTCCCATGTCAACCAAATCAGACACACAAAGACACTTGGCAAAATCTAGAGAAGAAAATAACAGATATGTTACAGAGATACAAATACAAAATAACTACCATATTTGGTAGAAGTACCATTGTTAATACATATATAATTCCAAATATACTATATCTGTGCACAGTCCTAGATCCCCCACGTCAAACTGTCACAAATATAAACAAAGAGATTAGACACTTTGTGTTTGGCAGCACCATCTACAGTATCAAACATACTACACTCATGCAAGACAAAAAAGATGGAGGTGTCGCCCTTCAAGACATAACAACCAAAATACAAGCACTTAGGATCAAACACGTAGGTGAAATCCTACAACACCCAGAAAAACACCCTTTAGCACACTATTACATTGGAATTAGGCTATCTTCTTTAAAACCTATTAGGAATACATCCTCACATTATTTTGGCACTCTCCCAACGTTCTACAAACATGTATTTCAGCCATTAAAGGACATGAAAAATTACTACACAAGAAAACACATACAATCTACAGGCATTTAGTTAAATTACAAGCAACTCCGGTACATCTCAGAATTAAAAGAGGACATAGATATTTCATAAAAGATTATACCGAAATTTTCTCAAATATTCACAACAAGCAGATTACTCCAAAAGCAAGGGAAATTACATATAGGCTTGTTTACAGCATGACCCCAACAACAGAGAGAACAGCAAAAATAACTAAACAAATACTACAGTGTCAGCTTTGTAGACGGCACGTCCAAGAATCAGAAGAGCACATCTATTACGAATGCAACACAATCATGCCAACAAGAAATCTCCTAAAAAAACATCCTAAACACTCATTTGAAACAAAGAACAGATGTTTACAAAGCAATCATGATAAATTCCATTCCTTACTCCACACAAGACACCCACACAAAGCTACTTGTTCTATTGGCAGAGTACAGAAATCTTATATGGACATTAAGAAACAAAGCACTATACAATTACAGAACAATCAACAAAGAAATTGTCCAACAACTTTATCAACAAAAAGTCGCAAACATTCTAATCTTAGCCCCACAAGCGCAAATCTCGTAAAATATTTGGCTGAAGACAGCACATATTACAGAAAAAGCAAATAATTTGTTTTACATAAAGGATACTAAAACTGTAAATGTATTTATTGATGGTATTAATAATCTTACAATTATTATTATTATTATTATTATTATTATTATTATTATTATTATTATTATTATTATTATTATTATTATTATTATTAATACTATTATTATTACTGCTACTATTATTATTAATTTCCCCATTATTATATTTGAATGTGCAACATGAAATATATTGTGGATGGGTGTCTGTGCCGTTGGCAGCAACATATGTATGCGTCTGTGTGTGGATGCAGGTGTGTGTGCGTGTGTGGTGCATGAATTTGCACGCGCATGTGTACGTGTGTGTGTGTGCGCACGCGCGCGTGCGTGCGTGCGTGTAGCAGTCTTTAAACCAAGTCGGTATCTTAAGTATTAAGATGATGTTATACAGTAATGATATGTTTCAAAAGAAAAATATGCACCACCATGTATAAACAAATTCGATGAGCCCCTTAAGTACCCAGTAAGCTAAGGTGGCTTTTGGTGGCCAGGTTTTAAGTCCTTCCCATTGTATATAAAACCCAGACATTATCACAATTTTGGACCAATTATCTCCCTGGGGACAGACCATGGAGCCTAATTGCTAGTAGTAAATCCCTGATTCTTGTCCCTCAAACAAAAGACATCATGGAATAGAGCGTCACCCCGAAATTTGTCTGCAGGCAACAACACCAACGACCTTCGCCTCGGGAGCTTAGTGACCCAGAAATTACAAGGAAGCCACATTT
This sequence comes from Cepaea nemoralis, assembly GCA_014155875.1. Classification (NCBI taxonomy): domain Eukaryota; kingdom Metazoa; phylum Mollusca; class Gastropoda; order Stylommatophora; family Helicidae; genus Cepaea; species Cepaea nemoralis. The sequence continues at coordinate 92,460 of JACEFZ010020305.1, forward strand.
TAATGGAAATGATAGTTTAAAGTTTATTGTCCAAGCGCGGGGCATTTAAATGTACTGCGGTCTCCAGAAAGCATGAGATTGTGTGTGCGTGTGTGTTTGTGTGTATGTGATAGAGCAGTGGTTCTCAACCGGTGGGGAATTCCCTCCCAGGGGGAATTTCAGGGTTTCCAAGGGGGGGGGGGGATGAAGACCATTTCACGTTCGTGTTAATACAAGAACCGATTACTTGACATAGTTTTTCCCTTCATACTTTACAGTTATGTATGTCTTGTCCTTCTAAAATTCAACTTTATAAAGTAAGTAGACCCACAAATCATGTTTTATGTGGATGTCTAGACTTGTTTTAGTATATGCTATTACATTTGCCTTCCACTTGTACGTATCCTGTGTTGGGGTGAGGGGATTTTTAGATAGGAAATATGAAAGGGGGGGGGGATGACGCTCTGAAAATACGGTGAAGGGGGGGGGGAACGGGCCAAATTTTTGATAGGAAGGGGGGGGGGAATGGCGTTCTGAAAATATGATAAAGGGGGGAATGGGCCAAAAAAGGTTGAGAACCACTGTGATAGAGAGAGAGAGAGAGAGAGAGAGAGAGAGAGAGAGAGAGAGAGAGAGAGAGAGAGAGAGAGAGAGAGAGAGAGGAGAGAGAGAGAGAGAGAGAGAGAGAGAGAGAGAGAGGAGAGGGAGAGATGGACAGGTGTTTCATGCATTCCGCTTGCGGAAGTGGAAGTGAAGCATATGCAAGGAATGTGTATCTACATGCAATATGCCACAAATGTCATATTAACATAACTGTATATATGTATGTATATGTTTTATTCACAATGTCACACTTAACACTAACAAACGGCAATGCTCTGTAATATACACAAACAAAAGAGACACACACTACAACTTGTAAATACACATTGCTTTGTATGAAATAAAAGTTGGAAAAAAAAAATATTTTATTCCCAAAAAACCAATACCTCATTACGCCAAGATTACAGCTCCTGGGAAAATCACAGGAGACCACCGTATTATGTTCACAATAGTGGGTCGTCGCACCGAATGCCCTACATGTGGCCTGGACTCACACTGGGCCAACAAATGCCCGAGCCGGAGACAAAAAAAAAGACAATAACCAACAACCAACTGAAAGATCGCAAGAAGATTTCCCCTCACTCGGGGGAAAACCTCAAACAATTTCGAACAACGAAAAACAAGACGTCTCCGAGACAGCCGGCCCAAAAGAAGCCACGAGGCCAGACGAGGACAACGCCACCCAAGATGACGCCGAGGTAGCTGGTGGACCGGTGACCACGGAAACAGACGCAGACACTCAAGCAAAAACAATTTCACAAGAAACCAACGACGAAGGATTCAAAACCGTCCACTACGGCAGAAAAAGACAGTGGGCAGAGAGGAAAAATTCCTCAGGCAACAACGACATGAGAGAAGAGGAAGGAAGACTTTCCCCTTCTCCTTCTAAACCATGCAAGAAACCTGCTACAAAGCAGGATGAAAACAGCGACAACGAAGGACCACTTTTTATAAACACTGACGAAGACACCGACGAAGAACACGAGGAAAACGAAAACTACGAACATACCATCAAACCCGAAGACGCAACCCAGAATTACATTACTACAGGAAAGATAAAGGTAATCACTTAATTTAACCACCATGTTGTTTAATTTTATTTTAAAAATGGCAGACAACTTATGTTTGATTAGTTTGAATATTCGTGGTATGAAAATGAAATTACAACATATAGTCACACTCATACACAAACACAAACCCGATTTTCTTTTATTACAAGAAACTAACATCAAAACAGACTTTGAAGCAGCAGATTTAGTGACACGGCTAGGATTAAGAAACTCGTGTTTCAGTTTGGCGAAACATAACGTAGGGTCAGGGACAGCCATTCTCCAAATGTCCGACACGTGGACTATTTTTAGAACACACACAGACGCACAAGGTAGAATTTCCACAGTTCAAGTTAAAAACGACACACACTCATTTGTCATTGTGAACATACACGCACCACCTAACTACAATTATCAACCTCTATTTTATGAAAATTTAGACGACTTACTAACACAGTCAGCTACGAGGCAATATTTAGCAATAGAACAGAACGTACAACGTAACAGACAAATAAGCAAAAATATCAGACATGCAAGGAAACATGCAGACAGAAACACCACACATAGAGACTGCTTTCCAACAACACTACACACAACTATTCACAGCAGAGACAGTCGACACACAGATACAAGACAACTTATTACAGTACACAAAGAAATTATCTGACACAGACAAAGACACACTGGACACAGAACTGACACTGACAGACATAACAAAGGCACTAAGCACACTAAACAAAGACAAAACTCCAGGACCAGACGGTTTGACTGTAGAATTCTACCAACACTTCTTTCCTATTCTAGGCAATCTTCTCATCAAAGTCTATCAGGAAGCCTTTGACAAAAAACATCTTCCGGACAGCTGCAACATGTCTTACATTACACTCATATGCAAGGATAAAGCTGACAAAACACAACTGAAGAACTACAGACCAGTTTCCTTACTCAACACAGACTACAAGATACTCGCCAAATCACTCACCAACAAACTTAAACCTTTCATGCCAACACTAATACACCCAGACCAACAGTGCAGTGTCAAAGACAGAAATATACACAACCACACACATCTCATTAGGGACATTATTAACTACACACATGGAAAAGACTGTCCATCCTCCATCTTATCCTTGGATCAAGAGAAGGCCTTCGACAGAATTTCCCACACTTACCTACATAGGACACTAGAACACTGTAACATAGGAGAGTACTACAGGCAGTGGATACAGATCTTGTACACAAATCCTGAGAGCAGAGTGTTGGTGAACCATTCACTGACAGCTAGCTTCAGGCTCACGAGATCTGTAAGACAAGGATGTCCCTTATCACCACTCCTGTATGTGCTCACTCTAGAACCTTTATTAGAGAAGATAAGGCAAGACACTAGTATTAAAGGAACCTTCCTGCATGGGATAGGAGAGCAGAAGCTTATCGCCTATGCAGATGACACTGCCTTCTTTCCCACCAGCAACACATCAATACGGAATATACTCCACAACTTTACCCATTTTGGAAAAGGCAGTGGAGCCAAAATTAATGTACAGAAATCACAGATAATGGGCCTGGGAAAGTGGAAACAAAAGGCTGATTTCCCTCCAGATCTGAAACACATAGACACCAAGAAGCTGTATGGGATCACATTTCCATGCGATCAAACAGAAACACACAGACAGACATGGCACGCACTTACCGAACAGATCACAGACATGTTACACAGGTATAGGTACAAGACATCCACAATATTTGGTAGAAGCACAATAGTCAACACATACATATTACCCAAAATAACATATTTAGCGACAGTACTGGACCCTCCTAAACAGACCGTCACAAACATAAACAAACAAATCAGACGCTTCATCTTCACCAACACGATACACAGCATTAAACACAAAACTCTCATACAAGACAGGAAACAAGGCGGGATTTCACTACAGGACATCCAGACAAAAATACTGTCACTTAGAATCAGTCACATAGGTAAAATCATCAGACACCCAAAACAGAACAGACTAGCACTATACTACATAGGCCACAACATCAAACATCTCACACCTCTTAACAATGCAAATGCACACTACCAGGGAAGACTGCCAACATTCTATCAGACATGCATACAGGCAATAAAAGGACATGAACAGTTAATACAGCAAACAACACACACAATATACAAACATTTAGTTAGAGAACAAGCACCATCACTAAGACTTAGGATTAAAAGAGGACACAAATACTTCATGACTGACTTCACATGCACCTTTTCAAACCTACACAACAAACACATAACACCAAAAGCTAGGGAGATCACATATAGACTGTTATACAGTATGACCCCCACACCACAGGTAGAAGCATACATATCCAAACAATGTCAATTATGTAGAAACAACACACAAGAGACAGAGGAACACATTTATTATACATGTCCAAACAATTACTGCCACACGCGCAACACTCAAACACCTCATACAAACACACACAGGCAAACAAACCGACATATATAAAGCAATTTTTCTCAATACTATACCAATGACATCTAAGGACATACATACAAAACTACTTGTAGCACTTTCTTACTACAGACAACTTATATGGACCTGCAGAAATTTTGCCAGATACAAACACCACACATATAACACACATTTAGTTTCCTTTATGTACACGCACAAAATATCACAACTCTTTCCAGAGTTGGTATAAATGGTATACCAACTCCGGCAATTTTGGAAATGTTTGGTAATTTTGGTATACATGAGTGAGAGAAAGAATGAAGAAACAGTGAATGAATGGTGAGTGGATGATTAAAAAGATCACATATGGTCAAAAGACCAATGGAATTCCCATTCCAATGTACTATTTATGAAATGTTTTGCTTTAAATGAACTTGTTGTGCTAAACTACCACCACAACCGAGATTATCATTTTAGTAAATAAAATCACATATCTATTATACTAATATTATTATTATTTTTATTATTATTATTATTATTATTATTATTATTATTTATTTTATTAATATTAGTATTACTATTACTACCATTAACATTATTATTGTTTACTATCATCACAATACCCTTTTTATCCTTAGTATCATTAATTAAATAAGTATTAATGATATCAACCGGTCTCTGTGACTAAGGGTTGGCGAACGCGGTTTGTGAGCCCGTATACCCGGGTTCGAAACACGGCGATGCTGGTTTTTCCAAAAAAGGTATAGGGGCCGGTCGTTCAGAAAGCAATGGCAAACTACTGAACGTAACACTTGCTTAGTACATCAACAGCAGCTGAAAATGCTGGTGTTGACCGCAACGTCCCGTAAGGGATACGCAACACATTAATATTAACGATATCACCATTATTATTTTACAACTTCATCCCCCATGTCCCCCCCCCCTTTTTGTTTAAGGTTTGTTGCTTTTGCTACTACCCCCACTATTTTGTTTCAAACATTTGCCCTGCCTGTACCATCATTAGAGTGGTCATAGTGACATTGGTGCAGTGAAACCAATTGGTGAGAGTAGCGAGGAAAAAACATGTAAAGACTTTCCCCTATCCTTGTAGTCAATACTTACCTTATCATCCTTAGTAGCATTGATTTTATAAGTATTATGGATATCATCACTATTTATTTTACAAACTTCATCTCCCCTGCGCCCCCTGTTGCTTTTGGTTTGCTACCCTTGCTGCTACCCCAACTGGTTGGTTCATACATTTGTCCTGCCTGTACCATCATTACCCTTTTCTTTGTATTCAGTATTTACCTTAGTATCCTTAGTATCATTAATGTTATAAGTATTAGTGATATCATCATTATTATTTTACAACTTCATCTCCCCTAGCATGAGGCTTGGGTGGGGTGAAACCAGTTGAGGAGAGTGTAGCGCGTGAGAAAATAATGTAAAGAATACCCCCTTTCCTTGTATTCAGTATTTACCTTATTATCATCTTTATTAATTTACAACTTCATCTCCCCTAGTGCCCCTTTTGCTTATGGTATTGTTTGCCTTTGCTACCACCCCACTGGTCAGTTCAAACATTTGTCCTGCCTGTACCATCATTAAGGGTGGTCAGAGGGGCATTGGAGTGGAAGCGATTGGTGGGAGTGTGGCAAAGTAAACAAAAATGTAAAGATTTCCCTTTCTCTTAGTCACCCCCTTTGAAGCATGTGAGTGAGGTTTAAATGAATGAATGAATACAAAAACACATATGGTTATCAAACCAATAATACTGTAAAAACTTATGCAAATACAAATGTTTGGTAAATTTTTATTAAAAAAAGAAAGAGAGCAAAGAGGGAAATATGAATGAACCCCTACATTTAGGAAAAAAACAAGGAGGAAAATAAAACCCACTCCTTTACTCCAAGTATTACTAAAAACTGCAGTTTTGCATGTGTATGTACCTGCTAGGCTATGTTTAACACCATTACAAAGAAAATCATCCTAGCAAATGGAATCACATATTGTAAAAATGTTTATCTTTTTCATAACTATTATTATCATTGCTGGTTTTTTATAATTGCTGTTATTACCCTCAGTATGTCTCCTCCTGTCATTATTATTATTATCATCATTAGAAATAAACCAAAACCCCTTTCCAATGCGCCCCCCTCCCCTTGCTCATGGTTTGTTGCTGCCTTTGCTGATACCCACACCGGTTTGGTTCAAATATTTATCCTGCCTTTACCATCATTGCCCAGAGAGGGGGGTAGTGGCATTGGTGGAGTGGAACCAAATTTGTGAGAGGGTGGCAAGGTAAACAAAATGTAAAGATTGTAAAAATTTGTGCAAATATTGATGCTTGTTTACTTTCTACAATAAGTTTACCAAAAAAAAAAAAAAGGAAGGGAAAACATGAATAAACCCTTTCAAATAAGACCAAAAGAAGAAAAAAATAAATAAGGAGAAAAAGATAACCAACTCCTTTTACTTCTGCTATTATTGAACATTGCATGTTGCAAGTATATGTAAAAATAAAAAAACATAATAACAAATAAATAAATAAAAAATAAGCAAGGAGAAAAAAAGATAACCAACTCGTTTTACACCTACTATATTATTAAACAGTGCAGGATGCAATTGTTATTGTATGCACCAGCCATATTTTAACACCATTTCTAAGAAAATCATTTTAGCAAATGGAATCACATGTTTGGAAAATGTGATCATTATCAAAACAAATCCTACCATTGTGTTTATTAATATTAGCATTGCTGTCATCACCCTTAGTAGTTTTTATTCATTGTCATTATTATTATAAGATGTATTTCGTGTAAACACCATTCCTAAGGTAATCAATTTAGCACATAAAATCACATGTTAAAACTATTATTTATTATATAATAATATTATCATTGAGTCTATCACTAGTCTCAGCACTGTTATTCATTGTCACTATGATATTTATTTATGTATTTGGTTGTTACTTTGCATTATTATCATTGTAATCACTATTAATATATATGGCTTTGTAAACGCGTATACTATCACATCCCCCTTTCCCACCCTTTTGATACTGTGATTGTTGTCTCTGCTGCCACCCTCACCGTTTTGTTTCAGTTCTGCACCGCCATGTTTATCATCACCGAGGGTGATGGTACTTGGTAGGAGGTTTTGGAGCTGACAGGAGAGCGGGGCGGCAGGGGAAAAAATAACAGTCGGCTACCATCACGCTCTTGATTTAAAATATTTCCTTACAACAATGTCAATGGAGGAATGTTTAAATGTATAAAATATTTGTAATTTTTGCGCATATGTCACGCTCTGTAAAAACACGCACACAAATACTGAACACACAGTACACATGTAACAACACGAACAATACAAATGCAACAACTACCTTTCTGCATTGTAAACTAGTATACCTCTTAACAACCACCCCCCCCCTCCCTTTTCGACACTGTTGGTTTGG
>JACEFZ010020305.1:102500-124980 GCA_014155875.1 Cepaea nemoralis
TGATTCCAAGTGCTTGTAGGTCTGTACATGTATTATCTCTCCACCATCTTCTTGGTCTACCTCGGGGTCTACGGTCATTTATTTCCTGAGTGTAAGCGAGTTTTGTTTCCCTATTATCTTCCATTCTTTCTATATGCCCCAGCCATTGTAGTCTATTAGCCTTCATGATACCAGTGATTAGTGGGGACTTAAACAGATCATAAATGTCTTTGTTACTTCTTCTTTTCCACTCTCCACTTTGTGTATCCCTAATGGGTCCAAAGATGCGTCTTAAAATTTTGTTCTCAAAGGTTTGTAACAAGGCTTCGTCTCCTTTCGTTGTACTCCAGGTTTCAGAGCCATACAGCACAACTGGTCTGATCAGTGTTTTGTATATTGTGATTTTGGTGTTACGAGATAGCGCCTTTGATTTTAGTAGATTGTAGTGCATAGTATATCTTATTTCCAGAGTTGATTCTAGTTTATATTTCTTCCCTTATGATGTTGGAGAAGTTGAAGATTGTACCCAGGTATTTGTATGTTTCCGTTCTTTTAATGGTCATATTATCTATTTTTATGTGGCCAGAGTTTTTAGCCATTCCGTCTCTTGAAATTACCATATATTCTGTCTTATCTTGGTTGATAACCAGCCCCATCTGTTGGGCTTTTTCCTTTAAGTGAGTCAATATTTCCAATGTCTTTTGTTCACTTTGCCTTATAATATCTATATCATCTGCTTAACCAAGCAGCTTGGATGTTCCTCCAATATCACATTCCTCCTTTATCTTCCTTACAACTTTCTCTAGAGCCAGATTGAAGAGTAGCGGCGATAGTGCATAACCCTGTTTCAAGCCAGATGTTATTTGGAAAAGGTCTGATTTCCTGCCTTTATATGTTACTATATTATAAGTATCTTCCATGCATAGTCTGGTCACGTTGATTAACTTCCTTGGTATTCCAAATTCCTGCATAGCATTCCATAGACTATTCCTATGGACACTATCATAAGCCTGTTTAAAATCCACAAAAATGTTATGGAGATCTCATTTATATTCCCAATATTTCTCGGCTATTTGTCGTAAGATAAATATCTGATCTATTGTTGATCTGTTTTGTCTAAAACCCGCCTGGTAGTCACCTAATATGAGTGGTATAAGATGATTAATTTTGGATCTTATACCTCGAATGTTAATACTCATTATTTTAATTTCCGCTGCCATTTTTGTTGTAATATAAGAAACGATTGAGTACTGGGGGGGGGGGGGGGGGGGGGGGGGCGAATTGAGAATATTGAGAATTGAGTATATATTGTATATTGGGGAGGGGGGGGGGCTGAGTGGTCTCGAGGTATGGTGTCCGCCTCGAGTGCTGGAGGTCCCGGGTTCAGGCCCCGGTGAGGACCGGGATTTATTTTTTTTTAAATCCACCTGGACTTCCAGTAATAAAATTCCCCCTGGTCTCTGGGTAGTGAGATCGGACGCCCGTGTGCATTGTTGCGCACGTAAAATATCCCTTGGCAGTTGGAAATCGTAAAAGAGTAGCCTAATGGCGCCGTCCGGGCAAAATTTCGAGTTAAAAATCTACTCAAAGTATTCCAGGATCCTCGCCGATGCGACGTAGTTAGTGCATTGAGCTGAGTTTCTCCAGACTCAGGTTTGAGTCAGGAGGAAAACGGAGCACTTATGGGTTAAACCGTGTGCCGTGATGTTGATCCAATGACTAAACGACTAATATAAACGGTTGAGTATAATTTTGTTTCTTGTTTCAAACTGCCTGTATTCATGTTATCATTTCTGGAGATATTCAGTAGATTCCTTCGCCGGGCTTGAAATATCTAAGTCAACAACGAGGCATGGAGAAGAATCTGACAGGTTTCTTTGTCCTGGTGGTGTGTTAATATTATCACTGTCTCTTCCGGTCATGGCGTTGGTTGTTATCTGTTCAGTATAATTACTTACACATTTCTTTTTTTTTTTTTTTTGACCTGTGCGCTTCAGGCTGTGTAGGGTAGTCGTGGTTGTTGAGGGGCGTCAGCATGGTAACAGGTGTTTGGCGGACTGGAGGTGTCGAGCTCTCCCCGTCAGACAGGCTCTTGGTTGAGCGTCCCCTTTTCCGACTGACCAGCTGGAAACCGTCTTCATCCTCCTTACTATGTTGATCTGTCTGGGAGTTCGAAGTGACATTTTTGTACCAATCTAGGTCCCTTCTGGGTTTGTACTTTGGCCGGACATTTATTACTCCAGTGGGAGTCCTCCCCACAGACTGTACTCGCCGTACGGCGCCCCGGAACTGTGATCAAGAGACGGTGTAGCTTGTCTTCTACCCCGTCCAACTCCATGTCCACGTAATGTGGCAGAGGTTCTTTCGGGTTGCACAGAAGTAACCACTTGTCCGTGATGTTTTTAAGTTTATGCACTTCCGCATTTATATGTCCCGAAATATCCGCAGCTATTTGCTTCTGATATGGTTGACATGGGAAGACTATTCCTTACACTTTTATAACATTATAAAAGTAATATTGTTAAATTGTTTGTCATAGAATTCATCACAACACATTTTTATCTGGCTTGTAAAAGGCCACACAAAAATTATTGTTAAATTTTTTTTTTCATGTTTAACTTATGATACTGAATTTATTTGCATGAATTTTATAACAAATACAAATAACCATTTCCACAGAAGAGGCGGCAGTAATAGCTACACAACAACCAGTCCGCTGCAGGCCTCGACTTCTGGCCCCATTACACAAGTCTCTAGTCTGTGTCACAAAGTCTACCTCATCTACACCAGTCTCTAGTCTGTGTCACAAAGTCTACCTCATCTACACCAGTCTCTAGTCTGTGTCACAAAGACTACCTCATCTACACCAGTCTCTAGTCTGTGTCACAAAGACTACCTCATCTACACCAGTCTCTAGTCTGTGTCACAAAGTCTACCTCATCTACACCAGTCTCTAGTCTGTGTCACAAAGTCTACCTCATCTACACCAGTCTCTAGTCTGTGTCACAAAGTCTACCTCATCTACACCAGTCTCTAGTCTGTGTCACAAAGACTACCTCATCTACACCAGTCTCTAGTCTGTGTCACAAAGTCTACCTCATCTACACCAGTCTCTAGTCTGTGTCACAAAGTCTACCTCATCTACACCAGTCTCTAGTCTGTGTCACAAAGTCTACCTCATCTACACCAGTCTCTAGTCTGTGTCACAAAGTCTACCTCATCTACACCAGTCTCTAGTCTGTGTCACAAAGATCTACCTCATCTACACCAGTCTCTAGTCTGTGTCACAAAGACTACCTCATCTAAATCAAATTTTTGTGCAGTTATATACAATTACTCCCAATTTACCCGATTTTCCCCAGGTAAATGAGCTGAAAAATTCACGCAAAACTCTTGTTGCCTAAAGCACCATTCTTTCAAAGCATGAACAAGATATTATTGTTACTTTGTTACACACACCATTACATGTGGTATCCTTTGTTAAAACTACATGAAATAATATATGTATCTAGATCTGTGGCTAGTGTGTTAAAATGCAAACAGCAGCAAGAAGGCCATCATCAGACAAAAGAGACCCATAGCTTCGGACAGGGCAAATCCCAAGATGGCAAAAGAGAAAAGCTGACCCTTCAATGAAGGGTTACGAGCATAGCCTATCACCAGACTTCCAAAGACGCTGCCAATTCCAGCCCCTGAGCCAGCGACACCAACGGTTGCAGCTCCAGCACCAATATATTTAGCAGCCTGATCAATATCATGTTGAACTGCACTGGTTTGGAAAGATCGGATCTGGCTAAAAAGGGATGGTGTATTGCTAAATCTGGACTACATTCAAAGCTGCGATACCACTGTAACTTGGGATGCTGGCATTTGGTGCATTCATTGGCACCTTTGGCACCTTTCCGTCTTGACAGACGATAGTTTGGTACATTGTGCTTCAAAAAGGCTTAATAACTACGACCCATGGCGGTGGCGAGTGTGGCTGGTAAGGCCAATTCTTGCTGCAAATGTTTGCCCACAGTAGATGCATGTGAAAACATGGTCATTTCCACCATTGTGCACCATCTTACGTCTCTCACGCTCTGTGTGTGCTTTATCTGCAATCATTTTCTCCTTTGTCTTTATTCCATTTCTGATAGTTGCCCTCCATGCAACACGTTCAGCGGCGACTTGCTCCCAATGTGCATTATCAATGCCTGTATCAATCATGTCCCGCTTACACACATCTTTGTATCGTAGTAGAGGCCGACCCTGAGATCTCCTACCCATCTGTAATTCACCAAAAAAGATGTCCTTTGGTATTCTACCATCATCCATCCTCCTAACATGTCCTATCCATCTAAGTCTACGAAGACTGAGCATGGAATACACCGTCACACAAGCTGATCTTTCCAATAATTCAGTATTTGTGATTATGTCTTGCCACTTAATACCAAGTATTCTTCGCAGACACCGCATATGAAAGCTGTTTAAACGTTTCTCTTGGCGTGAGTAAGTTGTCCAGGTTTCACTGCCAAGAGAGTACTGAGGACACAGGCTTGGTATTCGAGGACTTCTGTTTTGGCTAGTAAGCTTCCTGTTCTCCCAGACTCTTTTTGCTAACATTTTCATTGTTGTTGTTGCCTTGCCAATCCTGATGTTGATTTCCTGATCGAGGGAAATCAACATCAGGATTGGTGCATTTGTGCAGCATTTGGTGCATGCTGCTCTTGTTTTCCAACGACTGTGCTGACGAACGGCCGCAACGATAGGCGGCTCAACGAAGATGTTTCTACCATGGGCACTTCAATATGCCAACTCATTGACTATTGTTTGACTGTTTTATGACAGCTCATTGACAATTGTATGACTGTTTTATGACAGCTCATTAACTATTGTTGCCATATGACGGTACACTCCACAAAAGTCATGAATGGGATTTTCCCAGTTCTGCACGAAAATGGACAAATAGGAAGGGAATATACCATTGGAAACGAATATAGCGTCACAGAACAACAAAGGACTTTTTCTGTGCTTGATTCGAAAGGAGAGGACGTGTCTTCCAGAGAGCCGTGTGGAAGCGCTGTATGCGACTGATTCCGAGCTTAGGCGAATAGAATTCAGGAGGAAAGATCGATTGGCAAATGGATGCTTAAGACAAGACTCGAAAACCCTAGACGCGCTACAACTCTGAACGGGGAAATGGCAAGTTTGCACATCAAAGAGGACATTGGGGCAAGGCAGGGAGTTTTCGTGTGAAACATTTATTAATTAAACGCCGCTCCTACATCTCGGGGGCAGTTTATAACACCCGATAACTGTACGCTATTATTTGTTCCGCTCGACTCGAAATAAAAGAGTGAGTATTGTTTTCATTTTGAAGTCGCTTAATCATTCGTCACATTGTTCAAAGCGTAACGAGTTGTTTATCAGTCAATGAGAGAAATTACCTATTGGCATGAAGATGGGATGCTCGCCGGTTTTTAAGATCCAATTCTAAACAAAGATTTCCCGCGAAAGTTATTAGTAAACAAGAAATAGCGCACCGGAACACACGGAGTCGCATCGGAAGAACGTCAAGAGTGTGGAAAGTAAAAATGTCGGCTTCATACAAAATTGTTAGACCATCGTAAATGAAGCATTCATAAGATCAACTTGTAAAATCAAAGGAGAAAGGAAGGTAGGAAATTATATATATATATATATAAAGTGTATGATAAAGAGTATTTATAACGAACAATCATTATGCGGAACGTTAAGAAAGAACACAACCATTTATTATACATATGCACATCAGCAAACAAAAGGCAAAACGCACACTGGTGCACATAATGAACACTCAGTAGAGAATGATCAACGTTACAATATAAATTGTCACAATCGTCACAACTACAAACGATCTTTTCTTCGTTTTAATTTGAAGAATATTCAGTGACAGATCTGCAGTAAGTACATTTAATGCACAAAATAATGCTCTCCGAAATGTCTATTTTTCATAGACTTATTACAAGTACCTATACTTATGATTTCATCAGAACTGACTTCGACATGTGTTGAGATTGAACATAGTCCACAGTGAGTCTCCATTTGCAAATCATACTAGACGCGTGAACATTACTTTATTATACACAGTCAACACCGCACACGTTATCACGAACAAATTGTAGAACATTACGCTGAACCGACACCTCACTCGCTCAGGATCAACACAGCTGTCGTCTACATGGAATGTTACCCTTGATATTCTCCAACGGGACACGAGTAGACAGTACATACGCACCACACAACAGACAACAGGAGGATTTGGAGCTTTCAACTACTGGATAGATACGTATTGTAAATACAATATACGTCACAAGACTGAACATTTTGATTACGTGTTGGATGATTTTATGCTGCAACACTCAGAGATTTTACGGACATTGCTACACTTCAAACAACGAACTTGTGAACACTGATAACGTTATGAAAGATATCAACACACATCGGAGACAGACACTACATTCCACCACATCAATATTGCACAATATATTGCACTAAAATACCTGATCGGACATTTAATTGACATAATATTGACTTAATCGCATTAAAGTATAGACACACCGGACTTATGATATGTCGGCCTTGGATACATCGTCTTCCAACAAGGAATATTATTAACTAGCCACTGGCGCCAGTTACTAACGTCATTTGCACTGGCCAGGAAGATATCAAGAACCCAGTCACAAGATATTTATTTAGATACGTGGTGCATATCATAGATATATCATAATATAGTCAAGACACTAATTCACAACGACATTTACCCCAGAGAGTTCATGCACGCCTTTTCAACTTTATCACCAACGTTCGCACAGGAAGTAATGATGGCCATTTTGAATGAAGTAACTCAAACCAGGGAACTGGATCATTACGCTTTTCGACGCCATACATAGGAGTCACGCTGTTAGTCAGCGTCCTTTCCAGTTATTCAAGGGTCGTCGATGGTACCACAGCCGACTAAGTTTCTCTGAAGTCGGCCACGAACCGCGTGGGTTCAAGGTACTAGTGTAAGTTTATTACACTATCGTCATACGCAAACAGGAGCAACCAACACGGAGACACGGTTTAATTGTTCTACTCATACGTCAATCAATTGGACAGCAAATACTAGTTACGTCAATACAGAACATTATTGTCAGTCAAATCAACAGTTTACATTCATGGGACACTGGATGGATTTGGAAACTCGTTAAGGCCAGTATTGTTTATTGTGGTCGATTGTCCAACATCTGTGGTATATTAAAAGGTGCTAATTATAAATGTTAACAAAAGCAATTACAAACTAGCAGTGCGGGTGGTTGGAATGGGTATTTCTAAAGTGGTTAAGCACGCTTGATTACTTTAGAAATCGTTTGTGTTAACTATCGTCAGGTCAATACGAAGTTGTTCGTGTTGATCTTGCGTGTGATAACACACATTGTTGGTATCGTAATTGTAAGTAGTATATAAAGTGTTTATCGTGTTGTTACTTAAATTTTTTAGGAGTAATAATTTTGTCTGTTGTGAATGAAAATATGTATTGTCGTCTTGCGTCAATCGTCTTTTGTCAATGTTAGTATTGTGTCGCTGTACTTATACATATATATTCTTTATATTGAATATATATTTTTACTACTAATTTCTAGTGCTTACGTTTTGTAACGGTTAGGACGTTATCTATCTTGCGCCGAGTTGCTATTCTTCTCGCGTGTTTATACTCTTCTATATTATTGATTTCGAGTTGACTTCTCATTCAACTTGCGTATATATAATTAAATACGCTTGTCATTGTCTACCTACGCATTCTATCGGCTGTGTGTCACATATCTACTATTATAGCGGCATAATTTACAGATCATTAAGACAACATGTCAACACTTCAAGACTTCATGGACATGGGTGAAAGGTCTGGTTTGACCGGTGCAGACCTCAGGAATTGGGCGAAGCAAGAATTGAATGATTTTCAGACACAGCAACGTGAAGAGAGAGCTGAAAAATTGGCAGCAGAGAAAGAAGCAAAACAGCTTGAGAAAGAGTTAAAAGAAAAAGAGATGGCGTTGGAACGTGACAAAATTGCCGCTAGGGAAAAGGAATTAACGATGGAACGAGAGAGGATAGCAGCTGAAAAAGAGATGAAAGATAAGCAACTGGCATTTGAGAAAGAAAAACATTTGGCCGAACAACTTCTTAAGGACAAGGAAGTTGAAGGTAATTTGAAAGTCAAGTCATTGGAAATGGATCGTGAAGCTGAGATTGAACGAGAAAGAATTCAAGCAAAACATAATGATCCAGTGAAAAAGTATCAAGGTCTTTTTCGCAATTTCCAGCAAGGTGATTCTGTCAGTTCTTGGATTACCAATTTTGAAGTGCTTGTAAAGTACTACAAACTACCGGAACTAGACGTACCGATTCTGTTCCACAGGCATCTTGCATTGGAGCCTTTAAAGGTAATCGAGTTAATACCTGAGGACTTACGTACCAACTACAAATACATGAGAGATCGTGTTTTGGCACACTTTAGTTTAGATGAATCGGGCTTACGTACTAAGTTTAAAACACTTACTCCGAAATCTAACCAAACTTTCCTTGACTTTGTTTCTGAGTTAACCTCATCTTTTGATAAATGGACTAAAGCCGCTGATATTGGGTCTGGTTATAATAAAATCCGAGACTTAATAATTAGAGATAGATTACTATCTGCAGTACCAGAGGCCATGTCTATATTTCTAGTGGAGAATAAATGCAAAGATCTTAAGGAAATGGAAACGAGAGAAGAATCATATTTCAATGCACATCGAGACATATTCGCAAGTTGTGAACAGCCAGAACTGGTAATAGGAGCAAGTGCTAGATTCCAGAAAGGCAATGACACATTTAGAAAATTTAGTGTTAATAGGAATAGAAATAGTCCATACCAGTATTCTAACTGAGAGGGAGACAGACCAAGAAAAGGACACCTATCCAGATGTCAGTATTGCAAATTGTCTCATGGTCATTTGGAAATGTGTGATCGACACCCTGGGTATACAGATTATCTTCGTGACATCACAGCGAAGAAAAGAAGTAAGTATGACGCATTCAAGAGAAGCATCAAATGTTTCTCGTGTCGGGCGTACGGGCACACTAGCAGGTCTTGTCCAATGAAGAATTCTTGGAAGGAAGCGAGTACCGCATATGTGTTTTCGAGTAGTGACTCAGATGACTTAGAAGAGACACATGCAGCTATCATACAACAATATGATGACAAGACTGACAAGACTGTAGCAGACAGTCCTGTTGATGAATCTGTCGAGACAATCCATGAAGCTAATGCCGTTAATATTCAAAATGGCAAAATAAAAGTTCACCAGGCATGGGTGAATGGTGAACCTACTACATGTATCCGTGATTCAGGAGCTTCAATTGTTAAAGTTGATAAAAGACTGATAAAAACAGAAGACTATACAGGTGAAACAGTTGACTGCAGAACTTTTGGAGGAACAATTGAAAGATATAAAATTGCCACAATTACAATACAATCACCATACTTTGAAGGCACAATAAATGCAGCAGTACTACCTAACCCTTGTGCTGGACTACTAATTGGGAATATACCCAATGCAAATCAGCTCACTCATGAAGAGGCAATGCAATGGGAGACTGAACACGCGCGAACGAATGCAGTTACAAGATCTCAAAATCGAAATAACAGTGATCAACCTTCTCAGACAGACATTGACAATATACAGAACAGTATCAGACTGACAACTGACTTACCGAGTGAACAAAAACAGGAACCAACATTACAAACATGTTTTAAAAACATACAAGAACCGTCAAAACAAGCTAAACGTGGAAATTGAAAATTTTTCCTAGACAATAATATTTTATCAAGACGGTACAATAGGGGTACAACACGTTACATACAAACAGTACTTCCGACAAAATATCGCGTAGAAGCGCTGAAACTCGCACATGATTCACCATTTGCGGGTCATATGGGTATTTCCAAAACTACCAGCAAATTACTAACACAATTTTATTGGCCTGGTTTTACCAAAGACATTACAACACATATACGCTCATGTACATTATGTCAAATGACCACACAAAAAGGCAAACATCCGAAAGCACACGTTCAGAAAACGGATTTGGCATCTAGACCATTTCAGAAAATTGCTATAGATATTGTGGGTCCATTGAACACTACTACTGATCGTGGTAATAGGTTTATCTTAACCATGATTGATCTTTGTACTCGTTGGACACAGGCTATTCCTCTCAAACATATTACGAGTAGATCCATATTAGATTCATTGTTATCAAGTTTCAGTAGAATTGGATTCCCAAGTTGCATACTATCTGATAGAGGTAGTCAATTCATATCAACAGCTACTCAAGAAGCAATGAAAATACTTGGTATTCCACAAGTCTTTAGTTCTCCTTGGCACCCAATGACAAATGGGGTCAACGAAAATTATAATGGAGTCCTTAATCGAACTCTAGCAAAAGTAGCAGCGGATAGACCCAAAGATTGGGATATTTTACTACCAGCGGTACTATTAGCATACCGAGAGGTACCACAATCTAGTAAGGGATTTTCTCCATTTGAGTTAGTATACGGAGCAAATCCACGTGGTCCATTATTATTATATAACGATATGCTTACGAATAAGACATATGATTATCCTAAAAGAGAAGCATACGAAATGGTGACACAGTTGAGAGACAAAATCATTACAGCTTGCCAGATCGCAAAATCTGCACTAAGTAAAGCTGGAGAAAAGTACAGACAGTATGATAATAGGAACGCCAAGACAATAGTCGTGAAAGAAGAAGAAGAGGTTTGGTTATTATTACCTGATCCTCGAGACTGTTTAGTTACTTCATGGCAAGGTCCATTTAAAGTGATCAAGAAAATTAGTGATGTAGATTATAGGATAGATGTAAATGGGAAACATAAAATATTTCACATAAATATGTTAAAACCATATATCCCACGTGATAACAACACATCACAAGTAACGAAACAAATTCCACATAGAATAGCAGCAGCTTGTTGGGTTATTAACGAACAGCAAGAAGA
The DNA here is from genome assembly GCA_014155875.1 of Cepaea nemoralis. Classification (NCBI taxonomy): domain Eukaryota; kingdom Metazoa; phylum Mollusca; class Gastropoda; order Stylommatophora; family Helicidae; genus Cepaea; species Cepaea nemoralis. The sequence continues at coordinate 113,545 of JACEFZ010020305.1, forward strand.
TGCTATCAAACAACAGATTCCAACACCGATAGTTAATAGTGAGAGTAGTTGGCAATCTATACAAATATGTCAGGATCTATCGATCCAAGACAAAGATAAACTTATTGCAGCAATAAAAGAGTTTAGTACAATATTTTCCGACACACCGGGACACACATCACTTATCAAACATAAGATAACTTTACTCTCGAATGTCCCAGTTAAAGTGAAACCTTATCCCATCCCAATACATTATCTAGAGAAAGTTACTGCAGAGATTTCAGAACTGGATAAAACGGGAATTATAAGAAAATCTATCTCAAACTACTGTTCTCCGGTAGTAATTGTGAAAAAGAAAGATGGTTCATTACGTTTATGCGTGGATTATAGAAAAGTAAATGCATTAACACTATTAGACGCAGAACCAATGCCAAACATTGATGAGTTAATCGAGGGCATGGCAAACTCGAAACTCTTTTCGAAAACTGATCTCACCAAGGGATATTGGCAAATTCCCATGGATGAAGAATCAATGCATATTACAGCTTTCAGTACACGATTGGGTCTATATGAATGGGCATATCTTCCATTTGGGCTACAAAATGCACCAAACACATTTATGCGTATGATGAGAAGACTACTACATGGAATTTCCAATGTAGCGACTTATATGGATGACATCTGTATGCATACTTCAGATATTGACACACATGTTAAAATTCTGAAACAGGTATTTCAGAAAATACAACAACATGGGTTGAAAGCTAAACCAAGTAAAATTGAAATAGGTTTTACTGAGATACAATTCCTTGGTCATAGAATTTCTAACGGATTCAGGAAAACTGATCCAATGGTAGTTACTAAAATTCTTAATATCAAACCTCCAACATCAAAAAAAGAATTAAGGAGTATACTAGGTCTGATTAATTATTATCAAAAGTTCATTCCTAATTTTGCTGATATGACAGCAACATTTTCTGAACTATTAAAGAAAGGTCAGCCTACAAAAATAGTTTGGACAGATAACCATGATAAACTATTACAACAGATAAAAACGTTGTTCAGTGTCTATCCTATTCTGAAATTGCCTGATGTCTCAAAAGATTTTGTATTACAAACGGATGCTAGTTTACACGCTATTTCAGGTGTATTACTTCAATTATATGAAGGAAAGTTACATCCAATTCTTTACTTCAGTAAAAAGTTATCAGAGACACAGAGGAATTATGCTATCACTGAACTTGAAGCATTAGCAATAAATTGAAAGTATTGAGAAATTTTCCAGATATTTACTTGGTAGGAAATTTCTTGTTCTTTCTGATAACAAACCTCTACAGATTTCCAAATCTGGTCATCCTAAGAACTCTAGAATTCATAGATGGTCTTTACTATTACAAGATTATGAATTCGATATCTGTCACATTCCTGGAAAGGATAATAATCTTGCAGACATTCTAAGTCGATTGTAGTATATAGTAAGACTAATATATATATTATAATTTATTCAGTTATAGTTTATTGTATCTGTTCTGTTCATAAATTGTTAGGAAATTTACAACAACAAAAAAAGTAAATCAAATAGCACCTAATTAATAAACAATGTTGATACAATCGGTGACTTTAAATTAATACTGTTAGTAATACATAGTATAATCAAATAGATACATGTGTGGTTAATTTACATTTATTGACAGAGACATATACACGGATGCAATGGTCCAATAATATGTCCTGCACATTGGATGGATGTTTGACCGTCATTATTTTACGTGGAAAACTGCGGTCAAGTATTTGTAGATTGTGTTGTGTAATTTTATTGGTTAATTCCAATTGAACAATTACTTAGTTAATTAGAATTACTTAGTTAATTAGTTTGAGTTAATTTGTTATATTAATAAATTACGTAGATAGGTCAGTACTTTAGAATATGTATATTGATAATTATTATTCAATTGTTCATTGTGATGGAGTGAGTGGTTTTTAGCTGAATTAATTTTGGGAGAACGAACTATTTTGCCAATCGATCCATTAACATTTACGGAATCGACTGATGGTTTAAAGATATACACACAAGTATTGGACAGGCGTACATAGCAAATGGCTCCATAAAGTCTCGCAAGACATGGATAGTTACGTTTACCCTACCAACATATAAATATACATGGAATATATAGAGGAACAACAACAACGACCAACATGAAATACTGGGAAACCCATTAGTACTCTCGTCCAAAAACTTATGGTATTACCAAGAGTGAGGACACACTTGTCTATTAAGACAAGGTAGGGACTAATATGGTTATTAGTTGGTATGATCTACCATGATCAGCCACACGACGTCTAATGGGGTATTAGGCAGGTGGGCGTGCCCGTCATATGACAGTATTATTTTTTTTTTGAGAGTAGATAAAGGGGGAGACTAGGAATTTTCCAGGTTTCGTTGTTAAAGGTTAATGCATATATTTGCAAAGTACTACATATATCCATAGAAAAAAAAATGAAAACATTTTTTTTATCTAGGAGGGGGCATTATGCCATATGACGGTACACTCCACAAAAGTCATGAATGGGATTTTCCCAGTTCTGCACAAAAATGGACAAATAGGAAGGGAAGATACCATTGGAAACGAATATAGCGTCACAGAACAACAAAGGACTTTTTCTGTGCGTGATTCGAAAGGAGAGGACGTGTCTTCCAGAGAGCCGTGTGAAAGCGCTGTATGCGACTGATTCCGAGCTTAGGCGAATAGAATTCAGGAGGAAAGATCGATTGGCAAATGGATGCTTAAGACAAGACTCGAAAACCCTAGACGCGCTACAACTCTGAACGGTGAAATGGCAAGTTTGCACATCAAAGAAGACATTGGGGCAAGGCAGGGAGTTTTCGTGTGAAACATTTATTAATTTAACGCCGCTCCTACATCTCGGGGGCAGTTTATAACACCCGATAACTGTACGCTATTATTTGTTCCGCTCGACTCGAAATAAAAGAGTGAGTATTGTTTTCATTTTGAAGTCGCTTAATCATTCGTCACATTGTTCAGATCGTAACGAGTTCTTTATCAGTCAATGAGAGAAATTACCTATTGGTAATTGTGTGTCTGTTTTATGACAGCTCAACTATTGTATGTCTGTTTTATGGTAACTGCTGTTTGACTGTGCTATAACTGTTTCATGACTGCTTTGATTGGTTTGGTTGTTCTCATTGTCTATGATTGTTTTACGACTGTTTTATGATTGTTGTGACTTTTTAATGTTTATCATGGTGTTCATATACATGCACAGTTTGATTGTATTTAATATAACAAATGCATTTCTAGCCTTCCTGTCATTAGCTACCCCATGAAGCTCCATTCACGTCTGTCCCAGATTATTTGTCCCCTACTTTTCTTCTCCGTGTGTTTTGGAAACTCCATTTCTTGTCTTGTGGATTCCAGATATCTTTCTCCACGTTATCCCAATGGAAACCCCTCCAGCTACAGGCGTCTTTGCTTCGTTACTCCTCCCCCCCCCCCCCCCCCCTCCCACTGTATTTGTCTATTACGGAGCATGTAGTCAGCAGTAAATATTTTAAACTTTTGTGGTTTTAATGTTTGCGGAAATTTTTAGTGAAAGGACAATTGTTTCAGTAACCGAAATGGAAGCAGTAAACATAAAATTACACTTCAATTAATTTTTTTTTTTTTTTTTTTTTTTAAACTTTTATTGAGTGTTAAGAAACATTTGCATTTGTATTGTTCGTGTTGTTACAGAGCGTTGCATGTGGAAGTGTAGGTGACATATGCGCAAATTTTTACATTTGTTTCAACATTTTTACATTTGATATGGGGGGTAAAGAAAAACGAGTACAAACAACAACAAGACGATAGTATACCATTATTTTCCCTCTGCCACCCTTTCACCTGTCAGCTCCAACCCCACCAATACCATCATCACCACTTGGTAATGAGGAAAATGTCAGTAAAAACTTGTTAGAACCGACCGGTGAAGGCAGCAGCAGCATCAAAACCAACAGTATTGAAAAGGTAGGGGGAAGGGGGGGGGGGGGGGTTGTCAAGGAGTATCCTAGTTTACAATGCAGGAGGGGTAGTTGTTGCATTTGTATTGTTTGTGTTGTTACATGCGTACTGTGTGTTCAGTATTTGTGTGCGTATTTTTACAGAGCGTTGCATGTGGGCGCGTAGGTGACATATGCGCAAAAATTACAAATATTTTATACTGCTGTTATTATTTCCCCTGCCGCCCCGCTCTCCTGTCAGCTCCAAAAACTCCTACCAAGTACCATTACCCTCGGTGATGATAAACATGGCGGTGCAGAACTGAAACAAAACGGTGAGGGCGGCAGCAGAGACAAACAATCACAGTATCAAAAGGGTGGGAAAGGGGGATGTGATAGTATACGCGTTTACAAAGCCATATATATTAATAGTGATTACAATGATAATAATGCAAAGTAACAACAAAATACATAAATAAATATCATAGTGACAAGGAATAAACAGTGCTGAGACTAGTGATAGACTCAATCAATGATAATAAATAAATAATAGTTTTAACATGTGATTTTATGTGCTAAATTGATTACCTTAGGAATGGTGTTTACATGAAATACATCTTATAATAATAATGACAAGGAATAAAAACTACTAAGGGTGATGACAGCAATGCTAATATTAATAAACACAATGGTAGGATTTGTGTTGATAAAGATCACATTTTCCAAACATGTGATTCCATTTGCTAAAATGATTTTCTTAGAAATGGTGTTAAAATATGGCTGGTGTATACAATAACAATTGCATCCTGCACTGTTTAATAATATAGTAGGTGTAAAAAGGAGTTGGTTATATTTTTTTCCTCCTTACTTATTTTTATTTTTAACATATACTTGCAACATGCAATGTTCAGTAATAGCAGAAGTAAAAGGAGTTGGTTATCTTTTTCTCCTTGTTTATTTAATTTTTGCTTTCTTCTGGTCTTATGTGTAAGGGTTTATTCATTTTTTCCCTTCCTCTTTTTTTTTTTTAACTTATTGTAGAAAGTAAACAAGCATCAATATTAGCACAAATTGTTACAATCTTTACCTTTTTGTTTCCCTTGCCACCCTCTCACCAATTTGGTTCCACTCCACCAATGCCACTACCCCCCTCTCTGGGCAATGGTGGTAAAGGCAGGATAAATATTGAACCAAACCGGTGTGGGTATCAGCAAAGGCAGCAACAAACCATGAGCAAGGGGAGGGGGGCGCATTGGAAAGGGGTTTTGGTTTATTACTAATGATGATAATAATAATAATGACAGGAGGAGACATACTGAGGGTAATAACAGCAATTTTAAAAAACCAGCAATGGTAATAATAGTTATGAAAATGATAAACATTTTTACAACATGTGATTCCATTTGCTAGGATGATTTTCTTTGTAATGGTGTTAAACATAGCCTAGCAGGTACATACACATGCAAAACTGCAGTTTTTAATAATTCTTGGAGTAAAGGTGTGGGTTATATTTTCCTCCTTATTTTTTTCCTAAATGTAGGGGTTCATTCATATTTCCCTCTTTGCTCTCTCTTTCTTTTTTAAATAAAAATTTACCAAACATTTGTATTTGCATAAGTTTTTACAGTATTATTGGTTTGATAACCATATGTGTTTTTGTATTCATTCATTCATTTAACACTCACTCACATGATTCAAAGGGGGTGACTAAGAGAAAGGGAAATCTTTACATTTTTGTTTACTTTGCCACACTCCCACCAATCGCTTCCACTCCAATGCCCCTCTGACCACCCTTAATGATGGTACAGGCAGGACAAATGTTTGAACTGACCAGTGGGGTGGTAGCAAAGGCAACAAAACCATAAGCTAAAGGGGCACTAGGGGAGATGAAGTTGTAAATTAATAAAGATGATAATAAGGATAATAAGGTAAATACTGAATACAAGGAAAGGGGGAAGTCTTTACATTATTTTCTCACTCGCTACACTCTCCTCAACTGGTTTCACCCCACCCAAGCCTCATGCTAGGGGAGATGAAGTTGTAGAATAATAATGATGGTATCACTAATACTTATAACATTAATGATACTAAGGGCAATAAGGTAAATACTGAATACAAAGAAAAGGGTAATGATGGTACAGGCAGGACAAATGTATGAACCAACCAGTTGGGGTAGCAGCAAGGGTAACAAACCAAAGGCAACAGGGGGCGCAGGGGAGATGAAGTTGTAAAATAATTATTGATGATATCAATAATACTTATAAAATCAATGATACTAAGGATGATAAGGTAAGTATTGACTACAAGGATAGGGGAAAGTCTTTACATGTTGTTTCCTCGCTACTCTCACCAATTGGTTTCACTGCACCAATGTCCTTATGACCACTCTAATGATGGTACAGGCAGGGCAAATGTTTGAAACAAAATAGTGGGGGTAGTAGCAAAAGAAACAAACCTTAAACAAAGGGGGGGGGGGGGGAACATGGAGGGGGGGATGAAGTTGTATACTAATAATGGTGATATCATTAATGCTTATTTAATTAATGATACTAAGGATAAAAAGGGTAGGGTAATGATATTAAAAAATAATAAAGTTAATGATAGTAATAATAATACTAATAATAATAAAATAATAATAAAATAATAATAATAATAGTGTAATAGATATGTGATTTTATTTACTAAAATGATAATCTTAGTTGTGGTGGTAGTTTAGCACAACAAGTTCATTTGAAGCAAACATTTCATAAATAGTACATTGGAAAGGGAGGAGTTAAATTTTCTTTTCTCCTTTTTTCTTTTCCCCCTTGTCTATAAGGGTGAAACCATCATATTGAAACAAATAAAACAAGCATTTATACTTCCACTATTCTTTACATAAGGGATTTTCCATTTGTCTTTTGACCATATGTGAAACTTTTTTAATCATTCACTCGCAGTTTCTACTTTCTTTCTCGCGCTCATGTATACCAAAATTGTAATAAAGTAAGAAAGAGTACATATGATTTACTCTGGAAATAGTTGTGATATCTTGTGTGTGTACATAAAGGAAATTAAATGTGTGTTATATGTGTGGTGTTTGTATCTGGCAAAATGTCTGCAGGTCCATATAAGTTGTCTGTAGTAAGAAAGTGCTACAAGTAGTTTTGTATGTATGTCCTTAGATGTCATTGGTATAGTATTGAGAAAAATTGCTTTATATATGTCGGTTTGTTTGCCTGTGTGTGTTTGTATGAGGTGTTTGAGTGTTGCGCGTGTGGCAGTAATTGTTGGACATGTATAATAAATGTGTTCCTCTGTCTCTTGTGTGTTGTTTCTACATAATTGACATTGTTTGGATATGTATGCTTCTACCTGTGTTGTGGGGGTCATACTGTATAACAGTACAGAACATAATTTTGAAGAATACAAGAAATTCAGAAACGAAGCAAACAGAGCAGTAAAACATGCAGAAGAAAAGGAGTGGAAAAGATTCTGTCAAACACTCAGTCCAGATACACCAGCCACAAAGGTGTGGAAACAAATAAAAGCTATTCAAGGAAATAAAAAGACCAGCAAATTCCAACCATCAAAAGCACGAAACTAGTATTAACAGACCAAGACAAAGCCAAAGTGTTAGGAGATTACTTCCACGAAGGCTGCTCTAACAAAAGACTAGGAAGCAAAGAAAGACATAGAAGGGAGGAACTGACACAAGAGTTAAAAGACACAACAGACGAGAACATCGAAGAACACTTTATGGATGCAGACATCACAACAGATGAGGTGATGACAGCGCTAAACGAAAAACCCGAAACGGCAGCAGGGGCGAACATTCTAAATTATACCATCCTCAAAAAGCTCCCGAATAGCACCATAAAAACAATTACTAAGCTGTAAAATGTAATACGGCAGACGGGAAAGATCCCCAGACAGTGGAAAACAGCCACGGTGATCCCAATCAAGAAACTAGGGAAAGAGCCAACAAGAGTAGAATCATACCGCCCCATCTCACTGACATCGCACCTGGGCAAAGTTATGGAGACTGTGATAAATAAAAGAATAACATTCTACGTGGAGAAGAATTAACTGTACAGCCATACACAATCCGGGTTTAGAGCCAACAGGTGCACGATGGATCAGATCATCAAATTGGAAAACCATGTAAAGAAAGGATTCAAGAGAGGGGAAAAGACGTTGGCTGTATTCCTGGACCTAGCCCAGGCGTACGATCAATGCTGGAGTGAAGCCGCACTAATCAAACTAACGAAAGTAGGCATAACTGGTAGAACCTACAAATACATAGCAAACTTCCTCCAAGATAGAAGCTTCTCAGTGAGGATAGGGAATGAGGTATCCGACACATATGTGCAAGAGAACGGCATTCCCCAGGGCTCGGTCATCTCACCAACAATCTTTTCAATACTGGTGAACGACCTGACCCAGGAGTCAGTTGGAGAGAGTTGAATGAAAGTAACGCATGCGTTGTATCCTTGATGTATGACGGGAGATTCGCAACTAGAGGTCGGAAAATCCTGTCAAGAAACGCTGAGATCAGTTCAGTCGGGCATGAGCAGGCGGAAACTATCGGACGTCCAGGATTTTTGAGTTTATGTATTTTGGGCAGCATGTAGAGGGTGGGTTTGCCCAAGTCAGAGTCATGGATGTGAAGTTAAGTGGCACTGGGTGGTAAGGCATCCTCACGTATGAGCTGTTTGATGGTATTTTGAATCTTCCGGTTATAGGAGAGAGTGGGGTCTTCGGTGCAGGGTGAATAATTATCAGGTTTATTGAGTTGAGACATGACTTCCTCGACATATAGATCTTTTTGCCAAACAACCACCTTTATCCGCCGGTTTGATGACTATGTCCTGTCTGCGCTGTAGTTGAGACAGGGCACGCCATTCGGGCGGGGATAGGTTGGAGCGTTTCAAGCGAGGAAAAGAAAGTTGCTTGATCTCATGGAGTGTGTTAGCTATGTAGAGGTCAAGCGCGTTGGAAGCTCCGGAGGGTGGGGTCCACGTGGGACGGGATTTGGTTGAAGATGGAAAAATATCAGGAAGCTGTGGGGTGGGACTGAGGACAGGCTTGTCTCTGTGGTGGTACTTCAGGCGGAGTCGTCTGTGGAAGTTGGAAACGTCTTCCAAAATGGCGCGACTGTCCATACGGGGGCGTAGATGGACAAAACTGAGACCTTTCCCTAACACAGCATGTTCTTCAGGAGACAGTGGTAGGTCAGGCGATATGCATACCACTTTGGTGTGGTTGATGGGTGTCGAAGTGGGGGGAGGGACATGGGGACGTAGATGGCTAATTTTGTCTTTCTTACGTGAAGATAGACATTTATATAGTTCTCTATTATAATGTTGAATGGTGGAGGTGATCAAATGGAAAGCAAGCTGGTTGTTGAACGTCAGTAGATGCAGAGTCTGGTACAGGTTGTGCTTGGTGTCCTTGAGTTCGGAGATATGTCGATGATGCACAGTCACTGCCAGCTTCATGTACTTGACAGACTGCTCCTGTGCCAGGCGATTGATGAGTCGTGTCTCAGCAGGAACCAGTTTGCCTAACGAGAGATGAATGTTGCTCCGGAAGCCTTTGGGTGTAATTTTGACCCGGAGACAGTTGTTCAGGAAATTCAAATGGCAGGAAAAGCGAGTGATGTTAAACATAGTGCGCGCGAGGCTGATAGCTGCACGGGACATGTTCTGGGGCATGAGGGCAAATATATCGGAGACGGTGTGGTGGAGAGATGACATATTCCGTCTGTCAGCAGGCATGATCGGCTACAGGTCGGTAAACATGAAATAATGGATATATAAACTAAAAAACTGACAACAGGAAAACGTACGATGAGAAGGGGTAGCAGCCAGGAAATTAAATGATATGGAATAGAGGGAAACAGCAGCGGCTGCATCAGGATATAACAATATGAAATGGAAACAAATAGGTATTTTAAACTCCTGCGAGAAAAAACGAACTAAACATCAACAAACGTTGCACATACCTTACAAGGAGAACCACGTGTCGCGAAATACAGGTGAAAAATCCGAAATCAGAAGCACTCAATAAATATAAAAATGAATAATAAAATAAGATAAAATACACACGAACGCATACAATACGACACACAGACGTTTCGATTCTCAGAATCTTTGTCAATGACAACACAGCTAACAACGAGATACAGCAAACGAAAGACCACAATACACTAATACACGATCTATAACTTCGCCATGTGAGCCGGAAAGGTGACTTGGCCAGCTGAATTAAAAATGGGTTGCCAAAAAGGATTTCAGTAGCCAAAAATATGTGAACGGTCTGCTATGAAAATATAGGAAAGTGAGGACAATTAAGTCTAGATATGGGGGGGGGGGGGGGGAACAGCATAGTAATAGATAGTGTGAACAATTGGGGAAGATGCCACAGTTATACTGTAGCGTCCACAACCGTATTAATTCTGGCTGGGTGGATGCATCCCAGATTGTTGATTAGGTGGCATTCAATTTTAAGTCTGACGCAGCTATTGGTGAAGCAGGATTTTAATGCGGTGACACATGCATCGTCGGCTCCATTATGGTTGGAGGAATTGAAATGGTTGGGTACAGGTTTGTCAGCGCCCTGATTGATGTCCCTGAGGTGTTCCCTGAAACGATCAGCAAGACGTCTGCCCGTTTGGCCAATGTATTTCATGTCACATCGTTTGCAGATGATAACATAAATCAGATTGCGGGATGTGCAAGTGAAAGAATCTTTGTAGGTGAAGGTACCTCGGGGAAATGCAATCTCTGGTGTCTGAACAACGTATGGGCATGTCAGACAGTTCCTACGATGGCATTCGAATGCTTTTGAAACGCTCCAACCTATCCCCGCCCGAATGGCGTGCCCTGTCTCAACTACAGTGCAGACAGGACATAGTCATCAAACCGGCGGATAAAGGGGGTGCGGTGGTTGTTTGGCAAAAAGATCTATATGTCGAGGAAGTCATGTCTCAACTCAATAAACTTGATAATTATTCACTCTGCACCGAAGACCCCACTCTCTCCTATAACCGGAAGATTCAAAATACCATCAAACAGCTCATACGTGAGGATGCCTTACCACCCAGTGCCACTTATCTTCACATCCATGACTCTGACTTGGGCAAACCCACCCTCTACATGCTGCCCAAAATACATAAACTAAAAAATCCTGGACGTCCGATAGTTTCCGCCTGCTCATGCCCGACTGAACTGATCTCAGCGTTTTTTGACAGGATTTTCCAACCTCTAGTTGCGAATCTCCCGTCATACATCAAGGATACAACGCATGCGTTACTTTCATTCAACTCTCTCCTACTGACTCCTGGGAACACGTACAGACTATTCCTAATGGATGTATGTTCCCTCTATACCTCCATTCCTCACGCCGATGGCCTTAAGGCGCTACAGTTCTTTCTGGATCAACGCAACAAAATTCCCCCAAACCATCCCTACACGCCA